>BGPR01011710.1:3088-16397 GCA_013235015.1 Araneus ventricosus | reverse complement strand
GTCATGAATGTAGGTCCGTATAAAATTTTGGGCCAAATCCGTCAACGGGTTGACTGTCTGTCGGTCTGTATAATTTACCATTGAAACCAATCCGCAGTCTCCACACACATGCGCACTTCTGTGCTCGCGAAAGGAGCGATTACGTCAGTTTGTCCTTGAGACGGCAAGAGTAAAACCTAGCAGTGTGCGACAGATGCGTTTTAATCGGTACGCATCTCTTTGAATTCTTTGCCCAGATATTTTTCAATCACTATAATGAAAAATCTTCTGATAGTCATTGGATTCTGGATAACAGTAGGTTCGAATTTTTTTAGCCACGCGGGGAAAGTAGAAACGCCACCTTTTGGGGGAAGTATACGAGAAAGTTTAGGGGAGAACACTCCCGCTGGTTTATAATGTTGCTTACATTGGTGGTTTACTAAGTGGTTTCCGTTCCTTTTTCGCAACTAATAATGACCGTCTAAGTCAGGGGTTCCCAACCTTTTTCCCCTCGCGTACCCCTTGATTAGTCTCTTTATTTTCGCGTACCCCCTACATTCCTTCCCCTTCCAACCATCCGTCTATGCAAATAAGTTTTTAGCAATAGTTTTAAGGGCTTAGGTAAGCTTAAGAGTTAAATGACTGGGATTTATAACATTTACAGGACTTGTTCTTGTTTTTTATTTTATATTTGATTCCATTTTTACAATAGTATTACTTCAGCGTCAAAGCAGATGAATTTCGCATTAACTTATAAGGATAGCTAAAATTACACTACCTTTTGCTTTCTTCTTTTCTTATTTTGAAGGTAGGTTTAAGACTTGCGAAACTTTTACTTTTTACACGAACTTGGGGAAACAAAATTCTGTAACATTTTTAATCTCTTATGTTTTTTTTGTGTCCTCCATTACCGACTTTGAGTTCGCGTACCCCCCTCCCCCCAACTGGGCCTTCGCGTACCCCCAGGGGTAAGCGTACCACAGGTTGGGAACCTCGGGTCTAAGTGATAACACACGTTTGGGGGGGAGAATTTTTTAAAACTTGCTATCTTCTTCAAACTGTTGATTCAATTTCACTTGACCAGTCAGATCATCAATCATTTGCATGCTGTGCAGTAAAAACGGGAGATTCATATCTCCCGATTCCCTCACCAACTTAATGATGCTACCGAATGCATGATATAAAATTATAGGATGGATCCGCATAATCTGCCTAATCCATGCGCCTTTTTTAAACAATAGAGACACATGAACTTCATATAAATTTCTATCAGAGATAGCAAGTTCTTTGTAATTGGGACCTTATCTTTATTGCTATATTTGAGGCGCATTTTTTATTGAGACGATGTCTTCCAACTCTCTGATAAAGTTGCAGAGCGAAGGCCCAGTCGCAAGGTGGCTTCGTGGATCCTCAGTCGTTTATTTATCTGATGGAATATGTTTGTCTTTGATCTCTTGAACTTACAGAGGATGCGGGCTGCTTTTGAGGCGGGTCTCCACACGAACTTATCAGCTGTCCGCGGTCACGCACGACGGATGGTAATGTCTTGGAAGTGAAGGTCAGGGAAATTTTGTCTGTAAAGTGGATAGCAAGCAATGACGGATCAGAATGACTATTAAGAGACATCTGAACAGGCAGATTTTCATATCCGCAGTGGCGGCGATTTGGTGGGAAAAGTGGGAAGGACAGTGGCGTAGCGAGGGTAAGGGGCGCCCAGGTCTTATTATGATTTTTTCGCCTCTCACCCGTCTTCATCAGTGAGTTAGCTTGCGCTAACGGCTCCCGGGAATGGTGTTTTTTCGCCCCCTCATTGTAAAAAGTGACATAAACGTTATGTCACCATGAACAGTGGCATAGCGAGAGTAATTGGCTTCCAGAAAATATGATTTTTTCATCCCAGGATAAATGGCGCTAGGGGTATGTTACTATTTTTTGCCCTCTCGTCGTAAAAAGTGACATAAACGTAATGTCACCATGAACAGTGGCGTGGCGAGAGTAAATGGTGCACGAAAAATAATATTTTTTTTTATCCGAGTCGTCATTAGTGCCTTAACAAGCGTAAGTGGCACCAGAGGTATGGTTTTATTATAAGCTTTTATTCAACTTGAGTGTCTTGTCCTCAAATCTTGAGATCAATTTCTTACCCACTTCCAATCGAGCTACAGCTTTGAAATTTAGCACGGTGGTGGGTTTCCGGAGGCAAAACAATATTATGCAAAAAAATTTGCAATCTATACCTATTTTACACCTAAGAAAATTATATTAAAATTTTAGCCCTATATTTGGGCGATAAGTTTGGAAGGTGGGTAGGGTTGTAACAACACCCGGCAGTGCACCGATGAATGACGTAGCTTGTGTTTCTACTCGTCTTACTTTCTAATAGAATTCGCTAACAACCAGTAGTAATTTTTTTTTTTTACTTTGTGTGCGCCAAACGTTTCGCACTCGAAGCAAAAAGAGAAAGTTGTGTAGCTCGATTCTCTTTTTTTCTATTATATTCATGATAATAATTGTAAGTTATCACGTAATATATTGCGGATTTATATCTCAGAAAGTTAATGTCATTAAATCATTTTAAAAATGTAATTGTGCATTTGTGTATGATGATTTTAATATGTGTTTTATATTGGAGAATTCAATAATTGAATTTGGTTTACTATGCTTAACATGTCGTATGTATTCGTGTCAGCCGTCACTAAAATGTAGAAAATAAAATAAATAAAATAAATTTAAGGTATAAGCTTTTATTCAAAATGCACTTTAAATGAAAAATTACGTTTACACATTATAATTTCCTCAAAATCAACTCAAAAATAAAAAAAATAATTTTTCTGATTACAATAAAATGCAGGGTTCGAATAAAAGCGCTGGCTCCTTTACCTTCTGGGAATATTCCATTTGTTTAAGGAAATATACGCAAAATATAAGGTGCTATATAAGGCGTCCACGCTTTTATTCGAACCATGCATTTTATTGTAATCAGAAAAAAATATTTTTTACTTTTGAATTCATTTTGAGGAAATTATAATGTGTAAGCGTATTTTCTCATTTAAAGTGTATTTTGACTAAAAGCTTGTACCTTAGTTTTTTAATTTTTTTTACACCCCTTTATCATAATTTGCTTTAAAAATGACGTAAACGCAGAAATGTTTTGACTCCGCGGCGCCCCGAGCATCTATACCCCCTTGCCCCCCGGTCGCCACGCCACTGGGGAAGGGGGCAAAAAAATTTATAGACATTTGAAAGTGTCAGGAATACAGGGGGTACACAAAAAATTTAAAAATTTAGTTACAAAAAAAGCTAGATTTCCAGGACACTATTCCTTTTTTACAGTTCCTAGTTTTAGGCACTTAAAATGAAATAAAAATTTAATTTGTCCCGCAAAAAGTAGGGGCGACCGCCCCACCCCACGGCTCGCCGCCACTGCATATCCGAAATATTTCAACTTCGCATATTTCAAATTATCTTGTATGAGTGCATGAAATGGGCATTAATTATTCTTATTAATATAAATCCACTGAGAGGGAATGAACAAGATAAGTTGCCGATGAAATGTCCTTATGATGATTTTCTAAATAAGGAGTAAAAGGGGGAAGGAAAAAGATATAAGTAATAAATGATATATGTTCACACACACACATAGTTTCATTTATCGACACTGAAGACCGAGGGAGCTAATAGACATGGATAATGACATGTTATGCCTGTGATCATATCATGCCTTCTTTTGTTCAGAACAATGACATAGCAACGGAGACACAAGCGGGCCCAGATATTCCAGGCCCCAGCCGCGAAAGCATAATTTTATTGTGTTTATCTTGTTTTTAAAAGCCAAATATGACGAGAGGATAAAAAACAATAATATGACCTGGACGCCATTTATCCTAGCTATGCGCTGGCTCAGAATGTTCATAATGGGGATTATTCTCTCTTGTCAAAAATCATTCATTTTTTATATTTTCTCAGCTGGTTGATATGTCGTGCACATCGGGATTAGTGAGTGACAAGTTCTTGTCAATGAACGATAAATAATGGTCTGGCGAACCCCCGTCACGATCGCGAAAACATAAACCAGACGTGTGGAGATTTTCCACAGGGGACCCATGTCATACGATATACTAATAGATCTTTGCATTGAGTAATGCTCTACTATTACTGACTTGTGATACAAATTGAAAAATTCGGCTCTCCATTTTACTGAGTTCCATTTATCTTGCCAAATGAGAAGGAACCAGGTTTTAAGAGTTTTCACAATTCGCATCGTACAAGTAAGTTCAATTATAAATTAGATTCATTAATTTAATTAATAATTAAGCCTTGGTTAATTAAGATTCCTAATTAACAATAATTAAGCCTTGACTAATTAATATTCCTAATTACTGACTTTTCCAGATAACTCGAGAAAAGATGAAAATCTCTAAGATGGAAAGATGACATCACTCAATTCAGTTCATATCAGCACAAAACAACTAAACTCGGAAGCAGCATCGAAAACAACTAAACTCAACTCGAAGTATGAGGGGAACAACTCAACTCAATTCGAAGCAGGAGGGGAACAACTCAACTCGGGGAAAGGGGGTTTTGGGAGGGTGCGACATGAATTGGACTCTCCGAATCTGGGTGATCATTTATCACACCCCTGCTCTAACCTTCCCTTAAGATGCACGGAAATGGTCTGTGGTGGGCAAGGGTAATTAGGCCCCCTAGCACTCTTATCTCCGAAGCGATTTCAGAACCTCGCTTCCCCTCAAAAGAAACCAACCGTCTCAGACCGGCTTTCGTCGATATTAAGGCGAAATTTCAAGCCCGCCCCGGACCGCCTCACTCGATGTGAGAGAGTTAAAACAGGACTTAGGCACAAAGATCATAATATCTACAGCGGTACCGTATATCGGTACAGGTTTACGGTACGGCAGAAGCACCACAGCAATGAAGCGTTTGTAAATCAAACTAATGTCATTAGTTCGTCGGATTTACGCCTTATAAATATTGAGTTGCAGTATGTATTTAACTATGACTCTAAAGGACTGTTATATAGTTTGTGTTGATGAATTACTGATTCTTAAACTCTGAATTACTGAAAATTGGCACGTACTAGTTACTTCTTAGCAGATGATACGTGCTCGCAAGGGAAGAGTTTTCCAAAATTTGAATTAGGTTTTTAATTTAACATAAATCGAAATGTTATCGTTTTTTCTCAACAACTTCGAAGCATATTACCGCACAGTAGTTTTATTTCCGTGCAATTTTTTCTCTAATTTTAATAAATTTTTAAAAATATTTTTAAGAATGTTTTCAATAACACTTTTCATTTTTTAGATACTGGTTTTATACTCACAAGCGTTGTGACGGTATTAACCCTCTGACTGAATAATTTTTTAACATCACTATTTAGATGCAACGTTTCCAAACGTGTTCAAATACCAAGTGCAAGCATCAAGCGAATTGTTATTTACATGCAAAGCTTTAGTAGTATAATATATTGTTACAAGCATGGAAAGTCGCTTCCCAGCAATATGAGTCTTATGGTTGGGAAGAGAGTTTTACAGGGGTAAGTATGAGATGACCGACAGCAGCCACGTCTTGACCCCTGACTTTGACGACAAACTTGGCGACTATCTTGGAGACAAATTTGGCGACTTTGGCGACGAAATATGGGATCTCAAAGGTGCTGGAATCTTCTCGATATCTCTATTAGCAGAGAAGATACGCTCGAATGTACTAGAAGATTCCATGTGACGCCACGGCCCGCCGCGGGAGACTATATAAGGAGAGCGCTTGGATGATGGAGTGTGTGATGATCGACTGGGATCGCCTTGGAGCGCGAACGTCTTTGGAGTTCTATCCGCTGTGCGAGCTAGTAAGCTGTTAGACGCCGAGCTGTAGTAGCGTTGATCCATTGGGAACAACTTTTGAGTTTCGTCCGCAGTGCGAGCTAGGAAGCTGGTGAACTGAGCGCTATTGAAAGTGCAGTTATTGTCATTACTAGTTATTTGTTGACTGTTTGTGTTCTTAGATAACAAAGTGCTGAACTGCTATTACCTGCGAATTGTTGCCTGCTTACATTGGTAATCTGTGCAAGAACTATTGTTTCCTGTACCTGTGCTGCGTGTTTTCCTGCATATTTGTAAATAAACCTTCATTCTCCATTATCCTGCGTGTTGGACTGTCTATACCATACACCCACAGTAAGACTTTTGTAACAATATGATCCGCTGCTATAACAGTACTAAGTAAACACATAAGCCTGTGAAAATCGCAGGATGCAGCCAAAAATAGACTTACTCGCAACCCGCGGAAATTGAAGGATTACACAGTCAGAGGGTTAAACGCATTTTTTTGTGTGCGCGGTATCGCCGCTATAATTAACAGTTTGTATAATACACAAATTACTATAAGGCTCTCAAAAAGTTTTAATTAATGTAATGAACTTAAGCTATTTCTATTTTCTTAACCATTTCTATATTGTTTTGTATTCTATATATCATCAAGTAGAAACTTACAATGCCCGAAAAAGGAGTGCTTTGAACACACTTTTAGCTGAATGTTGTAGACTTATTTTAACACTATATAATCAGTGCTGATATTATCGAGCACGAATTATTTATATGCTAATTATCTTTCCAATGATTTAGTTTAAGTACTAAACGTTCTAACGTCTAATTTCTAAAAGTTTTTAAATAATCCTTATCAGTGTGTAGGGTCATCAAGGTTACATTTTACCTTTCCACAGGAGATGTGGGAGGAAAGGTATAAAAGAAGGAACTCTGTATAGTGTTTTTTCCGGTCGGGCACCGAAATACCAAAAAAGAAGAGAATGAAATTTCGAGTCGTGGCAATAAAAACCATGATACGAAGGAATTTCTGTTGTCGCCGTAACAATGATGGAAAATAATATTTTATCTTTAGTGTTTCCGTACCAATTAAATGAAATAATTAAAGATATTTTAAATCATTATATTTATTAAGCCTTCAGGATGCCTATCTCAATATAAAACAAATTTTGCTTCATTCATTAAAAATTATTAATAACTCATGGAAAAATTATCTCTAGGCAGTTCTTAAAAATCGTTTGGTGCAGTCTAAAAATATCGTTTGGTGTAACTGATATTCTCATTTTAATTTAAAATGTCGTTGCAGACGATAAGAGGATTTTAGGTATTATAATATTTTATACAAAAGTCATAATTGCTTTAAAAATATTACACATATTTTTTTTAAAAAAACAGACTGGAAAATATCTTCATGCAATGCTGGGTATAACAGCTAGCGGTAAACAAAATAGATGATAGTTTTATCAACAAAATTAATTTATTTACACACAAGGAATATATAAACAAATATTTTCTTTTGAAGGGAAAGAAATTAATCGCTCCGTGATCATCATTCATTTGCGGTTATAGATGGTGTTTGTTTAGTTCCAAACAAATCCTGCATCATTTCCCGCATTAAAAAATTAAATTGGACAGGGACAGGATAAATGAAACCCTTGCTCATTCTTTTTAGAGAGTTCTTCTTCCTTTTTACTTTCTCGTACACGAAGTATACAAAGAGAAAGTATTGTAATCGTCAAAAAATTCGAACTCGAGATTTTGACGAATCTCCACGTTTTAGACCTCCCCGAGTCCGAAAAGCACAATTTTGGAATTATGTCTGCCTGTTTGTCTGTATGTCTGTGAACACGATAACTCGAAAACTATGAGAGCTACGGCGATGAAATTTGGTATGTGGTCTTTAAATATAATTTGTAGGTATCTATCAAATTTTGGACAAAATCCGTCAACAAGAAGTCTGTCTGTATGTCCAAAGTCATGTGAACACTATAACTCAAAAACTTGAATAGCTAGATGGATAAAATTTGGTACACAGTTTTATCGTCATGAATGTAGGTCCGTATAAAATTTTGGGCCAAATCCGTCAAAGGGTTGACTGTCTGTCGGTCTGTATAATTTACCATTGAAACCAATCCGCTATCTCCACACGCATGCGGACAAAAGCAATCGTCTGTGCTCGCGAAAGGAGCGATTACGTCAGTTTGTCCTTGAGACGGCAAGAGTGAAACCTAGCAGTGTGCGATAAATGCGTTTTAATCGGTACGCATCTCTTTGAATTCTTTACCTAGATATTTTTCAATCACTATAATGAAAAACCTTCTGATAGTCATTGGATTCTGGATAAAAGTAGGTTCGAATTTTTTTAGCCACGCGGAGGAAGGAGAAACGGCACCTTTTGGGGGAAGTATACGAGAAAGTTTAGGGGAGAACACTCCCGCTGGTTTCCTTGTGTCATAACTGTAACCCACTTGCGACTCGTCGGCTAGCTTACGTATGAGCATGGTTAAAAAACATATCAAGTGTAGAAGCTCACAATAAAAAAAGACCCTCATACTTTCTCAAATTCTCAAATTCATAATAAGATTTTTAATTTTTTAACATTTTAATTGTATTATATGGTCTGTATTTGATATTTTCCTAAACTCTTTGAATAAAACTTATAACAAAATAAATATCTTTCATTACTTTAAATGCTTGGTATAAAACTTGCAATAAAATCCATAAATCGATATATTTCATTACATTTACAGTGAAACATGGTTAATTCGAACATTTTTAACTCGAATCCATCGGTAATTCAGATTTTTCTCGGAGCCCTTGAATCTCCTATTAATGTTAAAATATTAATTATAATTCGAATACCTTTTGGTTAAATGGAAATCGAAACTATAAATTATTATATTTTTTTCAATCCTGAATTGTTTTCCATAGTTAAATAAATTCGTGCCTTAATTATCGTTAGTAAATAATTTTTTAAGGTCCCCTCATTTATTCGATTACGTTATTTAAATTCGTTGGTAATTCCATTTTTTTTTCTCCGGTTTCTTAAATTTCCTATTAACTTAATGTTAAAATATTCTCTGTAATTCGAATTTATTTTGGTTAATTCGAAGTCAAAAATAAATTTGTAAAACATTATTATTTCTGAATTCTTTTTGTTAATTAAAAACGTGCATTAGTATCTTGTGTCATCAGTGTACGTAAGTAAATTATTTTTTAAGATCCTTAATTTACTCAAGGACTGTACTTACTCTACAACGTATTCAATCACAAATGCAATAAAATATTTCTCACTTTTTTCTTAAAAAAATTGGAGCATGTTAGATGATAATTATGCAGTTTATTTTTAAGTTTTGTTGTATAATTATTGTATTCAAATTGCTGCATACTGTCTATTCCTTTAAATTAGTTTGTGTTACTGGAGTTTTTATTATTAACCCTTTCGCCACCTGGGTCTCATCTGAAAAATGTTCACCACAGCCCAAGATGGTTCAGGATTCATTTGGAATAAATTTTCCGTCTGTCACATGTATATGTGACGTCGGGTTCTGGTAAGAAACGACTGTGCCACATATATGTGACGGTTTGTAGAGAAAGGGTTAAATTTATAAAACATTGTTTGATTATAATTATTATTCCTTTATTTATTATAATCGTTTACTGCTTCTTTACTAATTATGTATAATTTATTATAAAAGTGTTAAATGTTAAAAATCATCACTGGCATTTTTGGTTTAAAAATTGTCGTTTTCTCTTGCTGCTCTCATTTTTAGATTCAAGTTTACTTAATTCGAATCTTTGGATAAACCGAATTTTTATGGTGGTCCCGGCAGCTTCGGATTGCCGAAGTTCCGTTGTAACATGACCCCAAAGGGGAAGAAAATGGCGATGCGTTATTATAAAAAAAAATTACAAGCCGAAGTTCCATTGTAACATGACTCTAAAGAGAAACAAATTGGCTGTGCGTTATTATAAAAAAATTACAAGCCGAAGCTCCATTGTAACATGAGCCCAAAGGGAAACAAATTGTCGATGCGTTATTATAAAAAAAAATTACAAGCCGAAGTTCCATTGTAACATGACCCCCAAAGGAAAAGTAAATGGCGATACGGTATTATAAAAAAAATTACAAGCCGAAGTTCCATTGCAACATGACCCCAAAGAAAAAGAAAATGGCGGTGCGTTATTATATATTTAAAAAAAATTACAAGGAAAATGTCAGATATTTTTTATTACACAATGTGGGGGGTCGTTTATGCGTTTAGTAAATAGTCCATATTAGTGTAGAAGATATTTATTTAAGGTTTATGTTACACACAGACAGTTTACAACAATAATTTCAGAATTTGAACAAAGTTAACCTTTTCAAAGGCGGTGGGAAGTATACTTCCCACTTAATTCATCAATTTTTAAACGCACAAGGTAGGCTATTTTAAAGTTCTCAACAAATTTTTTGATCAAAGGAAATCCTAGACGTTCCAGTTTCTTATCTCAAACCCGTAACTAAGTGTCTTGACTTTTTAATTAATTATTAATTAAGAAAATTAATTAACAAAAAATGTCATCCAATAAGTTAAATGAATTTCTTTTCGTAAATTAACCTCAACCCCAAAATTATTTTTTTATACCATTACTAGAAAAAAATGGCCCTTGAAAGAGTTAAAGGAAAGCATTGTTCCTGGGACGCAGCGTGTTCCATCGCTTGGTTTCATCTGCCGCTAAAAGGCTTCAGAGGGCACTGTCTGTGACGTCAGTCACAGTCGGTTATGGTTAACGTTACAAGAGAGACTGCAACGATATATTATAAAAAAAAAAATCAGATATTTTTCATAAAAGCGGGCGGAACGAATGCCCCCATGAAAAAAGAAACCATCGGGAGTGGTCTCCCCTAAACTTTCTCGTATACTTCTCGAAAAAGGTGCTGTTTCACCTCCCCCCGCGTGGATAAAAAAATTCGAACCTATTGTAACCCAGGATCCAATGACTATCAGAAAATATTTAGGTAAAAAATCAAATTCGAAAAGATGCGTTCCGATTAAATGCATACCGATTTCTACTCTTTCTTCGCTCAAGGACAATCCTTCCGCGTGCACAGATTGCTACCAAGTACGCATGCGCATGGAGAATCGGATGAAAAAAAAGCGCCCTGCAGGAGTCAATAAATATCGTGCACAGAAGATTGCGTCCAATACGCATGCGTGGGGAGACAGCGGACGCGTTGGAGATGCACTTATACAGACCGACAGACAGTCAACCTTTTGACGGATTTGGCCCAAAATTTTATACGGACCTACATTCATGACGATAAAACTGTGTACCAAATTTTATCCCTCTAGCTGTTCAAGTTTTTGAGTTATAGTGTTCGCATGACCGCGGACATACAGACAGACTTCCCGCTGACGGATTTTGTCCAAAATTTGATAGAAACCTACAAATTATGTTTAAACACTACATACCAAATTTCATCCCTTTATCTTTAATAATTTCCGAGTTATTGTGTTCACAGACACACACACACAGACATAATTCCAAAATTGTGTTTTTCGGACTCGGGTAGGTCTAAAACGTGGAGATTCGTCAAAATCTCGAGTACGAATTTTTTGACGATTACAATACTTTCTCTTTGTATACTTCGTATACGAGAAAGTAAAAAGTACGTAACAATTTTTTTAGTAGTATTTTTCAATTTCTCATTCTTTGCAATTAACAGAGGCAGCTCGTGCAAAGGCATTGCACAACTGCAGCATCCCAATTTTTTTTTCATTACATAAATATTATCACAAATTTATTTAATTTTGCACTTAATATTTAAATTCATCAACAAGCTAACGCGCCATTTCCTTTTAGAGTCTGGTACGCCTTATCATACATCTGAATTTCGTCAGGACAGTCCTGATTTCCAACCCACGTCCGGACTAGCGTCCGAATCTTGAAAATGTCCGGATTTATGCCAGTGAATGCGGCGCGAGAAAGATCTGGTTGTAATAGGAAAAATCTGATGTATTCAAAAAAGCTGACATCCTTCTGTTTTGTCCTGGTCAAAATTCTACAAAATAATAATAAGAAAATGATGCGACTTGACTGAATAAAATTACCTCATATGGAAAGTATCTACCGAAATAAGGAAATCAGAAAGTGGATGAACTCTTCACCCAGGGTTTAACTGAAATTGAAAATTTCAGTTTTTAGGAGTTATTCTGTTTTTCAGTAATGTAATTTGATTTACCAAATATTAATAAAATCCGCATCTTCTTTGCATTCTGACCTTTTGATTTTTTTTATTTTCTCAAAATCTATGTTAGTGTTATGAAAGAAGAAAGCAGCATTTATAATTTTATACTATAACTCGCTCCAAGAGTCTGCGGCGTGTATAACGAATTTCAACCTTTAATTAAAATGATTAAAAATTAGTAATTGCTTAGTTAAAATTTCTTTCTGAAAACCTACCTACAGAACACCGGCCCATGTCCCCGTCGATGATGCCTGGCAACCGAAACTACCTGCAGCAAGTTAAAATCTTAGTATTATTTTTTATTAATAATAATGAGATTTTTAATAATTAATTAACAAATGCAAATTCAAGTTATGCCGAAATGAATCATTACACAATATAGTACAAGTTAGAAAACTCACATGGCTACAAAACACGAGCCGGTTCTAGTAATTAGTTTAGAAAAAATTATGTGACATTTAAATATGCTTGTTAACTGTGAAAAATCCGAAATAGTGGAATAAAATGCAAATTTTCGTCTTGCGCAAATTGGCTGCAATGTCAAGGAATGCGGTAGTTTGCATTTTATTTATCGTTTGCTGATTTTTTTTTATTCATTTCCTTCGAATTCTTCCTTATTTTATTTGTTTTTCCTAGAATTTTCTGGTCTTTCTGGTTATTTGACTGGCTTTAAATTATAAATATATCTCTCGTTCTACAAAACATTCCCATTCTCTGATCCTATGTTGAACTCTGTAATCTCCCCACCCACTCCAAAAAAGAATTATTTAATGTTTTACTATTTAATTCCTTTTCTATCAGAACATCAAAGCTTCTTTTTCCGTTCTTATAGCTTAAAGAAAGAGCTATTTTAGCACAGTGAATAGACTTTAACGACTGAATGCATTCTGATTCTTACCAAATAAAATTCTAAATACCGGGAATTCTAAATTTGATTTTCTGCTTGACAAATTTTGATTGGCTTAAGCATTTCCTTTAAATATCTCTTTATTAAATGAATGAAATGAAGCCCAACCTTCGCTCATAAATCTTCCCTTTTATTTTGAACAATAAACGTCCTTTAACTATACTCTATCTTGCCTAAACGGTTAACCATTCTTCTTGCATGAGTGAATTTTGTTCGGCCTTGACTGAATTCCGGTTTCAACAATCAATAATCCTCATTTTTCATTGTCGTCTTCCAATCTGATGTTGCAAGTGATAAATCCTGTTATATTGAAAAATCTAATAAATTAGTAAGAAATCCTCTTTAGAAAGAGGAAAC
>BGPR01011709.1:13951-47522 GCA_013235015.1 Araneus ventricosus | reverse complement strand
AAAATTGTATCTGAAGGAGAAAGCATGGTTTGAATGTTTGCTCCTCAAATTACTCACCAAACATCTATTTTTATTGAGATGGGTTTTGACTATATCTTCTCAACTGTTTAAAGTACACTCATGTGCAATACCATGATATATCCAGAATGATTTAAATTTTCAAATAAAATCATAAAAAAATTGGAAACTTTAATGTTTTTTTATCTCCATAAAGAGTTCAAAATACTGAAGAATTCTATAAGACTGTCGGAATTACTTATAAAAGGTATAAAGTTCCTTGAAATTGCAACTTCAGAAATAAAACATATGTTGTTATCTTAGAATTCAGTCATGGTTATTAGACACTGCTATCCAGATTTTTATTAACTTACATGAAATATATATTAATTTCCAATATATAATTAATATAAGTATATTCCAGTATATAATTAATTTCCAATACCTCACACACGGCCGTCTTATCCAAAGGGCAAATTAGGCAGAAGAACAGGGCGCTATTGATCCAAGGGAATAATAAAAACTTTCTATACTGATTTTGAACCAAAAAAAATTATTTAATTGTAATTTTAAATATGTTATACAATTTTATATGTTAAAATATGTATAGAACCAAGTTAATAAAATAACCCAAGAGAATATAATATTATTATAACATTATAATTGCTCCTGAATTATTTTTTTTATCTAGGTAATTTGTTTGGGCCATAACATTCAGTTTCCTAGTTAGGGTGCTGATGGAGCGCAAATTACTCTAGACGAGAACACTGAAATATCTTAAGCCGGCCCTGATCTTACATAATATAAAAATATATAAAATTCGTTAGCATTGGCTTATTTCGAAATAAAATAAATATTTCGGCTGTTTCAAACCTCAACAAATGGCCTCAAACTGCGTTCAGCTAGTGTGAAAGCTCCCACTCATTTCTTCAGTTTACCAACAAGAGGCGGCCGAATGCATTCTTGCTGTAACGGTTGGAACCGCATAATGTGAAAGGGGCCTGACATCCTGAATTTCAAATTTTTTTTTCATAAAAAGCTTACAATCTTCAGCTTCAGGTTTAAACTTTGAAGCCCCATTGTGTAAATAGCTCCTTGAGGTCATACTTCCTTTTTTTTTTTCAGTTTCAGCAAACGTACACACAAAATGAACATGTCTTCTGAAACTAAAGATATCAGTCTTTACATCGACTATTAAAAGTATAAAAACAAACAAATTTTTTAAAATACTCGCCTACAATGAGATGAAAACGTTTTGAATACAAAAGATAAACATTGATTTTTAGGAAAACAGTACAGAGTACGTTAATCCAAAACTATATTAAAAAATTACAACGTGAAAATCATTATTAGACAGCAAGCGAAATATGCGAGGCAAAGAAAAACGATAAGACACTGCCAAAAATAATTATCAAAGTCATTCATGTAATATATCACCTCCGAGAAGAATCACGGAAAGCAATAATATATGACGTCACCTGCCGCGAGGAAGGTCACGCACACACCAGACGATGAAATTGCAATAATGCCTTCTGGGAATCGTCCGGAAAATGTTTTGCTGAGAAATCTCCCTAGCAAAAAAACTGTTTGAACTCATCAGGGAAAAATTATTTAAAAAAAAAAAAAAAAAAAACGGAAAGATATTTTAATGTTCTTGTTTTAAATCCGACATAAAAGTTTCAGTTACGAGCTAAAAAAAAAAAATGAAAATGATAGTTATAAGAACGTCAGATGCGAGAATTTTCAGAAATCCTAATAAAAAATTACCATAAAAGTGACTATTTTTTTTAAAAAATTCTCAAAATTCAGTAAATTACTTAAGGCATTCGAAACAAATTTTATTAGAACAGAAATCGTTTGCTCTTTTATCTATTTTTTCCGTACATTTCTCTGAAACCATGCTATTGAGAAATTAGTGTGAAATATTACCCAAGACAACGCAAAACATTAAATAAAAAATTTTCTAGATTAAATTTTAAAATTCCGGCTTTGAAGTGTATAGAGTCACCATTAAGACTACCTGTGCGCTGAATTTCATGACTGTAACTGTGATAGATTCGTTTGGACATCGCACACACACACAAGCAAACATTGCCTTTTATAAGTATAGAAAATAATATTTTGACTATTTTCTATAACTTTATTTCATTAATCTCAAGTTTTCAAATCAACTCTCAATACCTCTGTAAAAAAATTAGATGCTTTTTTTTTAATTTAAAAAATTCTAGGCATATCTTATTCAACATATTGCAGTTCATGCATATCCCCCACCCCCCATTTAAATTATTCAATAGTGATCAGGATAGATGGTGCTTAGTAGGTGCTAGATAGGGTAAATAGGAAATAACTTTAAGCCAAGCTCTTCTAACTTCTAGTGTGATCTGATAGTAATATAGTCTGACCACGGATTCCAAGACTACCACTTTCGGACGATTTTACACTGGAAAGGGGTGTCAGACAATGAGTCAGATGAGCGCATTTCTAGAATTCCTTGTTAGATCACGCTCAGTAAAATGTAAACATCACCTTTCCATTCTTCACTTTCCCCCTATTTTGATGAAAATAACTTTGCCTGGCGCATGCACAAAAGGTTTCCGAATCCATTGCTATACAATATATAGGCTAGCATGAGGACCTCAAGGAACAAGACTTCAAATTTACTTATGAGATTTTTCCAATTCCTCTTCAATGCATTATGATGCTGAGTGAGTTAGTTGGTGGTAGTAGATGCTTCCTATCATCATTTGGTTCAATAGCATTAGCTTGTAAACACAAAGTCTGACTTCCTTCAAAGGAAAGTCTGCTTTGTAAAAGATTTAACAAATTTTAATTAATCGAGTTTACAAAATATTTCAGTGCCTTTAATCCTTCCCAGCATGGCCGTATAGTGGATGTTTTAATTTCTCTGTGATGTTATCACTTCAAAGTGGATTGAATTGATGGTTCCAAGGTTGTCTCTCCATAGGAGTCTGTAAATGTCTTCCAGGAGGCATTTTATTTTCAAGTGTGGTAAGAAACTTGCTGAACCACTTTTTGCAAGTTTATTAAATAACAACAATTTCTTTGTATACACAACATATAGCTTTATGTACCTTTTGCAGCTGCTTGTTCACCAGATTCAAACAATAAATAGTGCTTAATATGCACTTTATTATATGTCGCAAAAATCTCAGTAATGGTTAAAACATGAAAATGTTTGTTATCAAAGAACAAACTTTGACATAGAAAAATTAACAAAACTGGATACTACCTATATTTCTTTTTCAAGAGACATATGAAATGTGCCATCACAAAACAATAAAAAAAAGGAACTTTTATATCCATGCACAGGGTGTCCCAAAAAGGTCGAACAGGCATTTATTTCCTTAAATATTGATTTTAGACATATACTTCCAATTACAAAGTTTCATCAAATAAGGTAAGAATTTGTGTGAAAACACTTTGACTTCTGTAGAAGTTGAAAATAAAAAGTTAAGAAAATTAAATTTTTATACGTGGCCAATTGAGCAAAAGTGTCAACGAGTGAAATGTTCCTCTTACACTCATCTATGTATAAACTAAGTTTCACAATTCTGTCTGCGAAACTTACAGAGATATGTTAATTTTTACATTTCAAGGAGTTGCTCACAAATTTATATAGAGATGTTTATTGCAGAAATGCAAATTTATTCAACACATAAAAATAGAGAAATGCAAATATTTGTCAAGTAGTATATCAGTCAATCATCACGAATTGACAAATGCTGTTACCCCATGACACATACTGTTACTCAGTTTCATTTGCAGATCGTTGCAATTATCGACTTGATAAAGAATGGAAGGGCAACTTGAGAAAATTAAGTATAACGGGAAAATAGCCTAATATTGAACAAGAATACTGAATTATTTCCTCTTCGTGTTGTGCATATTATTAAGCTTTACCTAAAAGCATAGGCGACTCGTCCTTTAGGTCTGTAGAGTTCCAGAACTCACTAAAATTATTTTAAAAATTCATATTTTTGTTTTTATTTGCTTACTTCTACACTCAGAGAGTTTGATTATTAATGAAAAAAGATAAAAACGAGAAGAAAAGACAGAAAATGAATGAAAAAGTAAGACAGACACAGGATTGAGCTCCACACCAAATACTTTTGGAAAGCACTAAAATTTGCTCACTGCGTACAACTAAATGACATAATGGACAAAGGAGAGTAGTTATTCTTTCAGTCTTAGTACCTAGCCAGAACTGGATTTTCGGATGCTACTGTTTTGTGCTAAAAACCAAATAATGCTCTTTCTAATGTTAACGTGCGGAACCCAACCCAACCGGGGGTACCAGAATAGACCCCTAGGTTAACCTGGAGTTTACGGTGCCTGCCTACTTCGTTCCTCTTAGGATCGCCAAATCTTTGTCGCCAAGAACGGCGATGAGAGAACATTCGTTTTGGATGCGTCTAGATATTTTTAACGATTGACAAGTGCGCATGCGCACAAATTGATCTTTTCATCGGTGTTTTGACTGTTTTGTTCAAGTCTTCGATGCAATTGGTCGATAAATTCGAATTCGAATAAAACTTCGTTTGAAATTCTTCGTATGGAATATCGGTTCAGTACCGTGTATGTTATTCTGTGTTTCGTTTCTCAATGAAAAAGCGAAGCTAAAATTATTCCGCTATGCTGAAAGCGAAGCCGCTGATGTTTTTTTAAGTTAAAAAATTTGCCCGGTACATGCTTGAAATGCCGCAGGCATTGCGTGTGGAAATTCTCGTTTTCGGAATTTCTTGAAAAATGTGGATTCCTAACATTCAATGAAAAAGCGGAGCTACTAGTTTCCTGCTTTGCTGAAAGCGAAGCCGTTGATGTTTTTTTAAGTTAAAAAATTTGCCCGGTACACACTTGAAATGCCGCAGGCATTGCGTGCTCAATCTCTCATTTTCAGGTGACGCATGCGCAAGAAAGCAATAAAAAGCGTACTGCACAGCCAAAACAGTATTTGGCGACGGCACATGAAATTGCGCCAAGAAGAATTGGCGAGAAGCAGGCCGGCACCGTAAACTCCAGGTTTACCGACCCCTAAAACATTAGGAACAATATTTACTTGTAAATACAATGGAAATTATTGAAACACAAAATATTTGCTCAAATGTTCTAAACAATAAAAATGTTTAAATTTCGAACAGTAATACATGAAAAGAAACACAAGGGTAAAACTTTTACCTGCAGTTTCCTTATCAAGTTTTAACTTATTCACAATAACTTGTGTCCATGAACCAGGCGCAGCACCACAATCTACAACTGCATCACCAGGTTTAAGAATTGTATACTTCTCATCCATTTCTAATAACTTGAAAGCGCTTCTACATCGATATCCATGATATCTCGATTTTTTAACATATTCATCGTTTAATTGCCTAGTAATCCAATCTTGAGAGCTCTTTGATTTTCCTTTTAAATTAGTTGGGACTATTTTGTAAGAAGTATTACTCAAACTGATATTCCTTGCATGAATGCAAAACAGATATCGTGCTGTCTTTAAAATATGCATATTCTTCTGCCAAATTAATTAATAAAATTTCAATTTAAGATACCTTATTACGTAACTAATTCTAAGAAACTAAAATATTAATCATATCTTCTCTTTTAGATATATGGAGTTGGATGATATTATACATTTAAAACTTGTTTTCTATTCCTTTAGTTGAATTTGAATTAAAGAGTTTGATTGATTGATTTGAGGGTTTTTTGGGGATTTTTAGCTGCAAAGGATATCATCCCCGTATTCACAAAAGGTTCAAATTAAAAAATGTCAAAAAACTTCAGGTTCTGGAGGAAAATATGACGGTTCTGTTTATTTTCAAAGACTTTGCTTGTGAGTTCCTTAAATCTATAGGTTGCTGAAGAAACAAGTCCAAGTTTGTTCCACAGTAGGCCGCAGGACATGGGCAGCTAACTAAGCTAGAAAATGCAAAATTATTATTAAGTAGCGGGGAAACTTGAGCATTCAATAAAAAGACAGAAAGCATTAAATATTTATTAAAAATGCAATGTTCTACAACGAACAGATGCAATTTAAATTATAAAACATCAAAATATATTTCAACTGCAGCCGAATTGTGCGGTTCTTCCGACCAATCGGAAAGCGGCAACTGGTTCGCAGAATATGCTTTGTTTACGTTTCAGTTTGATGCTAATTGTTGATTAGTATCTAACAAAAACCTAATTTTTATAATTTAAATGAAGGAAATGCCCATAAACTGTCGACAATAAAGCCTTCTGTCACTATTTGGAAGTTAAACTTTCACTCAAATTCAAATGTCACTTTTAAACTATTTCCTATCTCCTTTATACAAAGTTGAAGTAAGCTTTCTTTACTGAAAGTTGCTTTATTTTATTTACTTAAATGGTATTCAATAAAATTTTGTTCTAACCTTTTAGTACATCCATACATAGTTTCTTACATATTTCTGCAACAAAAATAATCAACAGTGTTAGTCCTTTCCAAGTATTCATAATTTATATAGTTTTTTATTGTGTATTTATTTGTGTCTGAATTGAATAAACAGCATTTTTGTTGAGTTAAAACAAACAATAATATTTATTCGTGTTAATTACTTTTAAAGAAACATTAAACTGAAATGTGGATATTAAGGATTTCATAGATATTTGATTGATTATTAAACTTCTCAAGGTTTTCATTATTTATACAATAGTGATTTTTAAACTGTCAGAATACTAATAAGAAGATTTAGCAACTTCAATATGCTTGTTGAATTACCTGAATGAAGACCAGCTTGTTTAGAATCAACATTTATACATAATAACCATAATTGATATTTTCCTAACATTATATAATATCAAAAATTATTTCTAAATTTTACTTACAAGTATTCATTCATAAATAAAATTACAGTCATTTTCAAATAACATTAGTTTACTATAAAAATATCTATATAATACTGTTGTAAAGTATTAGCAAAAGAATATTATTATTCTTTTATATATAATGATGTGTTTCTGAGTAAGTATTCAAAACATTTTTCATATATATAATAAAAATCCAAATATAACTAGTATATAATCATACAGAAATAAAGTAAACAAATCCTATACTAAAAAGTCATTAAGAAGCTTCAAATATATATATATATATTTGAAGCTTCTTGCATAGATGTAGCTACTTATAAAAATGAACTAGCATTTTAAATATTCTTCTGCAGATATCTCCTAGATATTTTAAAAATTCTATGTATGCAATTGACAGTTTCATATATTTGCTTTTCAAAAAATTCATATATCTGCTTAGTTGTAAATTGTGTATTCATGCAGATACAATCATTTTCAAAAAACATAGGTTCACAGCATTAAAGGCTAAGATACTTTTAAAAAATATGTACAAAATAACATTACAATTTTTTATACATAACAGTTCCTTGTTTACATTGACGAGAAAATATTCAATACATATTTTATATGTGATGATGAAGATTTTTATAATTATATAGTTTCTGAAAAGATATACAGGCATTTAAAACATCCACCTGAATAAAAATATTTATAGATAATTTTTTTAAAATTATTTTCAAAACTATACAAATATTATGAAATGTTTGTGTGCATTATTTTATTTATGAATGAATATATCTTTATACAAATAGTACAATATATAATTATATAAGCTATTGGTATTTTAATCAGCATTATCAGGTAAATAAACACATTTTATACAATTCACTGAGGTGCAGTTTGGAAGAATGACAAGAACAACTTCCAATAGAGCATCTATTGTTTTTCCATTTGCAGTGAACATTATTAATGCTGGAGGAACTGGTTCTTGAGACATATGATAATAATCTACCTCTAATATACCCTCTGAAATCTTCTATCCATAATGTGAAGGACATAGTGCAATAATAAACTCCTGTTTATTCCAGCCTGGTAATTTGCTTAATAATGATTAAACATGTTTTTGAAGAAAATTTTGATTTGGAGGAAGATTGGTATCTGAGAAGCAAGATTTTTAAATTCAAAATGAAACTTTAAATTTATAAATACCCAAAAACTGGGTATTTTGCAAAAAAAAGTATTTACGAATGGGGATTCAAAATTTAAATTTATAAATATACAAAAACTGATTGTTTTTTTACAATTAAAGTATTTACGAATGGTGATTAAAAATTAAAGCATCTAAAAACTGGCTATTTTGAGGGGAAAAAATGTATTTGTGAAGTATGCTTCAAAATGAAACATAAAATTTATAAATAATCAAAAACGTATTTTGCAAAAAAAAAAGTATTTGTGAATGAGGATTCAAAATGAAACATAAAATTTATATATATATATATATAATACATAAGGTATAATATTTTTAAATTAAAGTTCTGACCAATTTTTTTTTAAAATTGCTATCAGGATTCAGAATAAAATATTCCAGAACTTAAACAGGATCGGATGATAATTTATCGTTTTTGATTTGAAGGAATGACACTTAAAATGAAATAATGGTTTTGAAAACTGTTTATGTTATACAGAGAGGGCTCGTGAAATTTCTGATTAATAATTTCTCAGAATTCCATGCTACAAGTCAGTCAGTCTTGTTTTGATTTAATGAGGAGTGATTTACTCTCTTCACATGTATTAATAATATGGAAAATTTTAAGTTGGAAAGAAAAAAAAAGCACTTGCTTGGAACTTTTTAACGTTAAAAAAGATAAAAGTGTACTGTGATGTTGAGTACAAATGACAATGTAACCAAATTGGAAAAACATGTAAAAAAAATGTTTCAAATGTCCTGTTGGGTTAAAAAAAAAGGGATGCAATAGGAAATTAATATAGTTTTAAACAAATTCAAACTATGAAAACTACATCAAACTTTCAGTTTCAAGAACATTTAAGAACTGAAGGTGATGATTCAGATGAACCCTGCCTAGCAGTAAAATGCCTGGCACATCTTCAAATAATATAAAAGTTTCAGGAATAACTATTATTCAACACATTCACTATAATTTTTAAAACTATTAGAACTGAAACATTTGGTATCTTTTCATCAGAAATTGTCTGGTTCTTTGACTGATTAATCCAAAAAGAATTATTAACTATTGTATCCTTCAGTTTAGTTTCCATTATCAGCTCTTTATAATTTTAAAACCAAATACAATTCCCTTTTTAAAAAAATTAGTTTAAGAAAGGGTTTTTTTTAAAGCTAAAATAACTTTTTTTTAATAAGCAGCAAATACAAAATTATTCATTGTAATTAAAAAGAGTATTTTCATTTAAATCATGTATTTTATGTTAGAAGCATGATGTAGTAATGCATTTGATTTTTCTGATTAAATATTTTAGTTTTTATAAAACTTAATTAGTTTAATTTTTATTGATTGAATTCTTTGATTATTTAAAATTAAATTATATTATTTGTCTGGGTATCTATTTTCAAACCATTATATCTATTTTATATGAATAAAGTGAATTGAAAAATAAATACCCAGGTAAGTATTTACCATTAAAAATAAATACCCAGGTAAGTATTTACCATTAAAAATTAATACCCAGGTATTTTACATCACTGATTATAGACTTTGTTAGGGATTATTTTCAATGAAAAAAGCTTTTAATTGTGGCTCTACTTTTGTTTCTTTTTCATCGGTCAAAATCCACTGACCTGCACAAAATTTAATTTTTTCAAGAGTTACATCTTAGCAACACTGAAAATCATCTACACAGTCTTCCACTGCGTGGATTTTACATTCCATCCTAGCAATAACCATTTTACTTTCTAGATTGAACATTTTAGAATCGCTGAAGTCGAAGCCTCTGAAAAATAAAATGCAAAAAAAAAAAAAAAAAAAAACCACCACCGTGCAACGGAAGATTGCATCCTTGCTTCTCATTGGCTGAATTGTGGTTTTCTCCGCGAAGGTGATTCTGTATAAGGCATTCTGATTGGTCAGAACAATGGAAATTTTATAACTTTAATTTCTTTGTATTTATTAATTTGCGTCGATCCAATGTAGAACATTGAATTATAATTTTTTGGATTTCATATTCTTTTCTTTGGTTAGTTTCAAAAGTTTCCCCGCAACCTAATAATATTACTTGAACGATAGCGAGGCATGTCCTGCGGCCTATACAGATGAGTGCTGACTAAGCTAGAAAATGCAAAATTATTATTAAATAGCGGGGAAACTTGAACGTTCAATATAAAGACAGAAAACATTAAATATTTATTAAAAATGCAATGTTCTACAACGAACAGAAGCAATTTAAATTATAAAACATCAAAATATATTTCAACTGCAGCCAAATTGTGCGGATCTTCCGACCAATCGGAAAGCGGCAAACTGGTTCGCAGAATATGCTTTGTTTACGTTTGAGTTTGGGGTCTATTCTGGTACCCCCGGGTGGGTTGAGAGACGTCACTTTTCCCGTTGTTAACGTGCGGAAAAAGTGACGTCTCCCAACCCAACCGGGGGTACCAGAATAGACCCGTTTGCTGCTGCTTGTTGATTTGTATCGAACAATGCCCATAAACTATCGACAATAAAGACAGAGATCTTCGTTTATGTCACTGCTTGGAATCAAATTCAAATGTCACTTTTAAACTATTTCCTATCACCTTTATACAAAGTAAGCTTTCTTTACTGAAAGTTGTTCGAATTATAATGTGAATATGAACGTGCTTTATTTTATCTACTTAAATGGTATTCAATAAAATTTTGTTTTAACCTTTTAGTACAACAAAAGAGATTCTTCCATATTTCTGCAACAAACATAATCAACAGTGTACTTGCAAAGTATTCATAATTTATGTAGTTTTTTTATTGTCTAGATTGAACTTTTTTTCTAGATTGAACTTTTTAGAATCGTTGAAGTCGAAGCCTCTGAAAAAAAAAAAAAAAAAAAAAAAAAACCACCGCGCAACGGAAGATTGCTCCTTGCTCCTCATTGGCTGAATTATTGGTTTTTCTCCGCGATAGTGATTCTGTATAAGGCATTCTGATTGGTCAGAACAATGGAAATTTTATAACTTTAATTTCTTTGTATTAATTCATTTTCGTCGATCCAATGTAGAACATTGAATTATAATTTTTTTTGATTTCATATTCTTTTCTTTGGTTAATTTCAAAAGTTTCCCCGCAACCTAATAATATTACTTGAACGATAGCGAGGCATGTCCTGCGGCCTATATGGATCACCGATGGAGAATAACGGGTCTATTCTGGTACCCCCGGTTGGGGCAGGAGATGTCTTTTTCACACGTTAACAACGGGAAAAGTGACGTCTCCCAACCCAACCGGGGGTTCCAAAATGGACCCCTTAGATGAAAAATTTTGTAAAGCTAGCAGGGCTGAAAGACTGTCAGTAAGAAAAAGTAATGGCTTGTCTGGAATAGCAAGATCGTAATGGCCTGGCAGATGGCCAGCGCTTCCGCAGTAAAGATTAAATTGGTATGATGGATTCGAAAAGCAAATGAAGAAAATTCCGAGACTCCATCAATTGAAGTTATCTTTTGGGATTTCGACGCATCAGTTACGATAACGAAATCCTGATTGAAATCATTTCGCAAAGTTCCTTTAAACATGCCATTAATACATGAATGCTGGAGAGATTTACTTTGGAAGCAGTATTTTGAGGTGACAATAGAAACAGAATCACTTGGGAGCTGTAAAAACGTTGGACCAGAAATAATATATTCCCAATTAATGTTAAGAAAGGATATTAGTCAAAAGAATCTTATCCAGTTCTGTGAGAATGAGATTGAATTGATCAGAGTCTTTTTTTATAGATGAATGGAAGGGAGTTTATTGAGATTTATTTGATGAAGGATTGAAGAGATAAGCGTTTAATTTTTTTTCACTGAAGATTTCTTGATCTGCCATTTGGAGTAAAACTTTATTTGGAGACCATTGCGGAACCCCAAGTGCAATACGGAGTTCTTTAGTTTGGATAATGTTGCATGCCTTCTGGTAGTTTGTTAATAATTTGACTTGCATAGAAAAAAAACTGCAAATACCATTGTCTATGAGGGTTATAAGATCCCTGGTTCTCGGGCCGTAATGTTTGAATGCGATTCCTTTAAGTACATTAATTCTTTCGATAGCTTTATTTCTGATACTATTCAGGATCGATCTATTTTGATTCCTTTTTGAAAAATGAATTCTCAAAAATGTAATGGATTCTTTCCATGGGATTCGGACTCCATTAAAAGAGATGTTGATTCGATCAAGAATAGTCTTGCTGGAGAGGTCTGCGATAGTACTTTTTTCTGGACTGATTGATAATTTCCAATATGTGCACCACTGATGCACATTTTCAGCTGTCTTCTGTAGCTTTTTAGTAATGTAAAGACTGATGTGCACAGAAAATGAATATATCATCTGCAAAAACTAAACATTCCACGTCGTGTTCAATCGTTTCAAAAAAGTCCGACATAAAGATTGCAAATAAAACGAGAGAAAGGACACTATCTTGTGGTAATCCTTTATTAAGATAGCTTATCTTAAAGAATTATCTTATCAGAAAGCGCTTTCCGCCATCTAACTTGAAAAGTGCGTTGAAGTAAAAAGTGATGGATCCAACCGCAGATATTTCCTTTGATACCTAGCTCTAGACATTTATAAATGAGCCCATCAATATAGACGGAGTCATATGCTTTTTGGATGTCAAGGCTGACACCAATGAAGTATTTTTTTTTTCTTTCCTTGCTTTATAGATGACTGAGTAGAGAGCGTATGTAGCTGCTCTGTTATCTCTATATGGAAGAAATCCAAATTGCCTGGGTTAAGCGCTTTACGTGTTGTTAAAAAATTAGTAATTCTTTTTGTAATTATTCTTTCAGATATTTTGGAGAATACTGAGGTTAAGGCTATCGGCCTGTAAGAGGTAGTTAAAAGTTTGTCTTTGTTTGGTTTTGGTATAGGAATGATAATAGCATGTTTCCAAGTTTTGGGAACATGCATCCTGTCAAATATTTGTTGAAATTGTTCAAGAATATAAAGACGAGAGTTCACATTCAATTTTTTGAAGAAGGTTGCAGAAATATTATTAGGACCAGGAGTAGTTGTTTTCAAATTTTTTATTGCAAGATTTAATTCTTGAAGATGAAAATTTGAGTTCAAGATGCTTTCAGCGCCAACCGTATATTGGATGGGTAACGGCTGATGTTCGCTAAAAGATTTAGCATAGAAATCTGCAAAAAATTACTTCGTTTCGAAGGATTTGTAACATAAGTGTTGTAAACTAGGATAACATTGAAATAGTTATTATCATCGTAATTCAGATTTAAATTTTTTAAAAGGGAATAGAAGATGCGTGGATTCTTTGCTCTATTGCATATCTTGTCCCAGAAATTGCGTTTCGCTTGTTTGCTATGGTATTTCAATTTACTTGCAAATTTTTTATGTAAAATCCAAAATTTAGACGAAAATGTACTCAATGTTTTCTTTCTGTAAATTATTTTTAGATTATGGAGCTTATGGCAAATATTATTCCACCAAGGTGGGTATTGTTTATCTGGCAAAGGGAATTTCCTTTATTTTGAGAGATAATGAATGAAACTTGGTGCGAAATTGATTCAAGATCTTGGCCCTTGTCTTCAAATGACTTTTCAGCAAGAATCTTGATAAGCAAACTTGCAGCTAGCTTTCACTGCAAATCTTCAAGCTTGTAGCAAGGTTGACACGACAAGAGTGCAAACTGGAAACAAGCTTGAAGAAGCGACGAAGTCACCACGCGAGGAACTTGCAACAAGCTTGCCACGCCAAACTCATTGCAAACATAGAAAAACACAGTACGAAATAAACCGATGCTATTAAAAATCGGATGTTTTTTTTAAAAACAGAGACAAAGATAATTATCTTTGTGCTATCATCCTTGCATCAAGCTTGTTTTGCAAACTTACAGCAACCTTGCATTGCAAGGAGGGGTGGCGCTAGTTGTCACGGCATTGCAAGCGGGGGTGGCGATTCTGCATTGTTAGTTTGCCACAAGTTCGCTTCAAGCTTGACGCATCAAATTTGCCATGACAAGGTAATATCAAGTCAAAATCAAACTTGCTGCAAACGTAAGTGCTATCTGGGAAGTGGGTGGTGCAAATTAAAGTCGCCAAAAATAAAGGAGGATTTGGTAAGTGTATCAAGAAAAGTTCTAATAGTATCGATGTCAAATCCTGTAGGAGCATAGATGTTAATAATGAAGAAGGATAATGCGTCTGTGTTCACTTTAATTGCCAAAAATTTCTAAATCTGAATTTTGAGGGAGGTTAAAAGGAATCAGTCGTGCTGAGAACTGTTCAGGGATACCAATCAGGAGACCACCACCACCTCTGTCCTTTCTGTGACTCCTAAAAAATTTTTTTGAGGAAAGCGAAAATATTCATCTTCAGTTAAGAAGGTTTCTTGTAAAATCCAAAAATCCGATTGTGAAAAGGGGGGAATATTAAGCCAAATCTTCTTATTACGAATACTTCTGCAATTCCACTGCACAAAAATCATGATTAAACAGAGTAGTTGGAGAGAAGAAACTGGAAAAGAAAAAAAAACACGCAAAGGTTGAAATGATTCCATACCCATGTTGATAATAAGATAAAAAGAACTTGAGAACCGTTAAAATAATGACAGGGGAGAGAGGATTTTTTTGAAGAAAACCCTAATTTCAGACACCCAATGATAACACATTGATAAGCAAACAAATGAAAGAAGCAACACGAAAAAATTTGAACCAATGCTTTTAGTTTGACAAATGATGAGAAAAAAGGTCCGACTAAACATTTTGAGCGCTCTGGCCACCTGCATCCCATTGCATAGGAAGGCTTGAACTGAGATCAAGTTTCATTGGAAGTTTCTTTTTCCCAGAAGGTGAAGTATTTGTATTTGGACTTTGAACGATGATTTTATACATATTTTGCATTATGGATTCGATTGTTTTGTGCAACTTATCCGCAAAAATTGTAGTCTGTTTTTCAAATCTTTCATTAACCGATTGAAGGAGGAATTCAAATTTTTTATTTACAGATTGGAAAAGAGCTTCAAATTTTAAATTAACTGTGTCTTGTAGCTCGGTGGAAGCTGGAGAACTTTTGACAGCCTCCAAATATTTCATATTTTGTAGTTGAAAAACTCTTCTAGCTTCGCTAGTAGTGATATGGTTCCGGCATTTGAGTTCCAATATATTTTTGCTTTAATGCAAGCCGGGCATTGTGAGGTCTAGAGAAGCAGCAGCCAATTCTCACGAGAAAGTCTGACCAGACCCCCCATATAGCTAGCTGAGGGCACCAGAAGAAAGGGAGCCGACGTCGTAAACACCGATCCCTGATTACATCACCCGAAGGGTTTTGTTGAAACGCCGCGCAGACTGACCGCGGAAGATCACCCAGGTTGACAAGCAGAAACGCATTACGTTGTGGCTTATGCCAATAGCGATGCGGGAAAGAGGACAGAGATTTGTCATTGGGGAAACTGTTTCATCCCCCGACAAATCACCAAAAACTTAACTTTCGACCACGCCTCGGAGGGCAGGGTCAAAGGTGTTTTTAAGCTGGAACTCTGGAGAGAAGAGGGAGATCATAGAGACATCGGGTAGAGATCGCTTGGAGATTCGAGATTAAATTCTCATGATCGAGAATTTTGAAGGCAACTCTCAGTCTGAGAAGCTGTTGGATCGGGCCTTGTCCCGTGAACCGTTAAGCCGAACCATTGGCTGATTAAAGCTCGTAGCGAGCTGGAAAGCAACTGCGGAATTCTTAGGAATTCGTCTCGAAGTGAACGTGAAATACTTCACGGCAATTTACCTTCTTCGGTAATCGATATAACTCTTTAGTGGTTATACGCAAATATTTTGAGCGGTCTAAACCCTCAAATAACTCTTTCGGCCATCGGACTTTGTACTCGCCTTGAGTAGAACTTTTCAATTTACGTACGAGTAGATTCATAACAAATCTGCGATTGAATCCAGATTTAACTTTGACTTTGTCTACGCCATTCTCATCCTGAGTTAGGCAGAATTGATTTATGCTGATATTGATTTGTAAATTCTTGTATATAATCCATTAATCAAGAATCTTTAATTAAAAATTAATATCCTGATATTGCTGTGTCTGGTGAAATCTTTCATAGTTTAGTATCACTGAGCTAAGACCCTACAGCATAAATTCGATTTTGCATTATGTGGTCCTTTACAGTTAATGCATTTTTCGGAACCTTGACAAGGCTCAACATGTGTTTCATTGCAAAGGAAACAAACATTAGTTTTGTCACAAATTCGGGAAGCGTGTTCAAGAGAATAACATTTCGTGCACTGGCGAGGTCGGTCGATAAAGTGTTGAATTTTTTGATTAATGAACAAGATTTTAATTGCATCAGGAATAGTTGTACCTAGAAGTGTAATCAATACCGGTGACATATCTTTCTCCGAATTTTGTTTTAAGAATCTCCGCATTTCGACAACGTCAATATAATTTTTTTATTGAATTTCTTCTGATAACTCCTCCATGGCAGAGGCGGTGCCAGCAGGGGGAGGGCAATTGCCTCCCCGACGGTGACCTCTTGCCCCCCGTTTGCGAGAAATTAAGACTTTCGTCGGCGAAAGTCTTTGCGATTTTGGGAGGTGTTGAGAGCAGGATATTAAGGAATCTAATAATTTTAATCCCATCTTTTAAGTTATTATATAATAAACGGTCGAGATAAGCGATTTGTGTCCGAATTTGAGGACTGATTAACATATAGCCTCTTCAGTCCTGAGGTACACATATGTGTACCTGAAATTTTTTTCATTTTTCTTGCCTCCAAAGTAAAATTATAACGAAAAAAGACATGTATTGCAACATCTATGAATGTAGCTTTCAATTTTCATCACTAGATGGCAGCACAGTACGGTATTTTTTTTTCTTATATAACGCTGTGAATTAATGATACACGACTATGGCGACGAACACAAAGCGGAGCAAAAGTAAAGACATTTTTTCATACTTTATTATTAAAATAAAGTCTTGCGTATTTTTTATAAAGTCTTTAATGTTTGATTGAAGTCATAATTAAATTATAGTAAGTTATCTATAATAGAATCTGTAAAAATATAAATTGAATGAAGGTACACATATGTGCACCTCAGGCACTTTGGCGGCCATCTCTTGACTGCTTGTGTTTCTGCGTGAGGATTATCTTTTGAACGCTTATTTTCAAATTATCACTTCCTGTCCTAGAATTTATTGTTCATCTTTTTTCTAATGAATAATTCATATGCTTAATACTTTAATGAAATAAAATTTTAAAAATATTTATTTTTAATTTTAATAATAAAATTAGTTTTATTGCTGTCTTTTAGTCAGTTCATTTCAATCAGTCATCCCCTATACAGCATTTGAAAGTACATAAACTAATAATTTATATTTTTCTATTAACATTAACTTAAAAGGAGACTTTTGAACTTTTAGGAAAAAAAATATTTTTTTACTTGTTTGAGATAATCATTCAGATGATAGTTACTCAAAAGAAGAATCAAATTTTTAAATTAGAATAAATGAAGAATATGAAGATGAATTTGAAAATGAATTCACTGTGATTGATTACCCTAAAATAGTCAACGAAAAAAGGAAACATATTCCTATTAGCAGAAGATATTTCACGATATTTCCATGATGTTCCTATGATATGATGATTGCCATACAACATCCTAAAAATATTGTATGAATTTTGTAGAGCATTTTGTGCTATTTAGAGATGGGATTCATTATTTTGTACGATAATTATTTAGCATGTGCAAAATGGACAAAAAAATGTCAATAGTGGTTATCAACTGCTGGATATATTACAAAATGGTGCAAAAATGAATAGCAGATCATTCAAGGGTGAAGCCAAAATATGTGATGTCAGGCACTGTTGAAATATGAGAGAACTCCCTTCATCAGCAGGAAAGGAAGGCTAAGAGTTAGTAAAAATTTATTTTTGCATGAAAGCATTTCAATGGGAGAATGGACATCAAATGATGAAAATATACCTAAAAGGCGACAAGAAATTTCAACATTACCAACAGGTGAAAACACTCCAAAACAAGCAAGACAAGTTTTCCCTTATCCTTTAAAAGAAATCAAACTTGATATGTCAAGCCATGTTCCTCAATACATGGATGACAAATTTACATCAAAATACAGGTATCTGGGATGCAAATCGAGGAGTAGAATCCAGCGCACAAAATACAATATCTATTTATGTACACTGAAAAACAATTGTTTCCTGAAATTTCATTCGAATTAAGATTTAATAAATTGATAAAATAATAAATTCTTTATTTTGTTCATTTAATAAGCTTTTACAATAAAAAAAGTAGTGTATTTATTAAATAACCTGTAAAATTAAAAAAAATTTGTAGATGACACTTTTACTTATTTAAGTCCTGAGGTACACATATGTGTACCTTAAAATTATGGGTCTTAAAATTGTTTGATCAACCAAATTTTTTCTCTGGGTATTATTCAGACCTAATAAAGGTAACAGAACATGAATATCAATTTTTTATTCAATTTAAAAAAATTCAGGACTGAAGAGGTTAAGTCAACAGAATGATCGACACCCTTTTAAATTGTCGTCCATTCGGCCAGTAGTTCGCACCACATTTGACAGAATAACCGACAAGGCGACAAGTCAATCAGTTGTCGCATTTTACCGATTGTTTTCAGTCGGTCGGCTAAGAGATCAACAAGACGGATAACAATTTGTATGATTTGTTTTTTCTATCGACAGTTTAGATCACATTTCGGCGGAATTGTTAGGTAAAACTAAAGTATATGTATTGCAAAAGAGTGTGGCTATACATAGTAGTCATTCCTCTCAACTGCCATTTTTATTCGGCGTGGAATTTTTCGACCCATAAACATAATTTTAAAATAAAATCTATTAACCCCCTCTGAACAGTCGGGTTTTTCGCGCGTTCAACTTCAATGATATACTTTCCTTTTGTCTCTCCGACCGTATATATTTTATAAGGAAAAAATGGAGTAGAGAAAGAAAAAAAAATATTCATACACTCAAAAACAACACCGAAAATCCGATAGAAATTAATCATTCCTTTCCCAATCTGAAGAGAAAAATGAATTTCGGTCTCTACCGAGTTTGGGCATTAAAGAGTTCATCTGTGCCTTTGAGGTGCTGATTCGAACTCTGCCAAAAAATTTGTTAATATCTTTTCATTAATACATAAAAACTGGATAAACATGTGTTTTCTTAAATTCACATAATGAATCCTAAAAATGTCCCGTTTTGAGGGAAAAAATAAATGGTCACTTTGTCCATAATCCAACCTGGCTATCAAGAAACAGCGGGAAATTATCCCTACAGAGCAATATTCGGCTGTTTTGGAAGAATTAATCAAGGAGAGACAAGCCGAGGACGAATCTGACGCATTATGTCTCAATGGAGAACTAAGAATCTGTTTCCGAGACTGACGTGGAGGACAATCCAGTTCATGAAGAAATACAGCGACTAAAACTCGAACACAAACGTTTGTGTCATCCACCCATTCAACCTCTAATCTTATTATACCATAAAAAATAAATCTGTGCATAATTAAATAAGCGTAGAGTTGGAAAAAAAAAACGGAATGGGGCATAAAGTGAGCGAATCTGATCTCAGTGCCCTAAAAAAAGTCACTTGTCAGCAAAGGGTTAAATAAAGACGTAAGATATAAAAATTTGCTAAAAATTGAGCTTTAAAAATGTATATTTATTATTCATATAAAGAAATTGTATTATTTTGCTATAATAATTTACAGTTTTAATAATACAATTTTTGATGATATCTTAAAAACTAAAATATATACATTTTTTAATAATAGCGCAAATCTCTCGGTAACGTTCTGACGTCACCAACAATAAAACTCGCGCCATAGCACTGCGAGACGTTCAACAGCATTATTTCGTTGTTAGAGAACCTAAATTAAAGTAATTTTAAATTTGAAGGAGTAATTATCGTTTTAATTTCAAATTTAATAGTTCCAAAATAGTGAAATAAAATTTTCTATCGATTGATATGAAATTTATCTCGCTATGATCAATAGTTCCCGAGAAATTTTAAATTATATTAATCATATATTTCAAATTAATTTCCGTTTTTTAATAGAAAGTAGTAAATTACGTCAGTGGTATATCATGAACGTGATATAGTTTGGATGCCACGATGCATCTGATTATTTAGTACAATCGTGCTGATATAATTTGGTAATATTTTTTGGCAACGTTAAAATTTACACGAAGACATCTGAAGTACAAGGAAAATTGTTAAACAACGAAAAATACTTCACACTGAATGTTGTTTACCAAGAAGTTTTTTTGAATAAAGAAATATATAAATAATATGTAAATAAAAAAATATTTCCCGCCATAATACATATGTTTATTTTATTGGTTTTCAATCAATGTTAAACATTTCTCTCACATATATATCTATTTAAACACTCGAAAAGAGGCAATGTGCACCCGTCATACCATGATGGGTTATTTTCTAATTTTTACTTTCTCGTATACGAAGTATACAAAGAGAAAGTATTGTAATCGTCAAAAAATTCGAACTCGAGATTTTGACGAATCTTCACGTTTTAGACCTCCCTGATTCCGAAAAACTCAATTTTGGAATTATGTCTGTCTGTGTGTCTGTGAACTCGATAACTCCAAAACTATTAGAGCTACGGGGATGAAATTTGGTATGTGGTCTTTAAACATAATTTGTAGATTTCTTTCAAATTTTGGACAGAATCCGTCCACGGGAAGTCTGTCTGTCTATCTGTCCGCGATCATGTGAACACTATAGCTCAAAAACTTGAATAGCTAGATGAATAAAATTTGGTACACAATTTTATCATCATGAATGTAGGTCCGTATAAAATTTTGGGCCAAATCCATCAAAGGGTTCTGTCGGTGTGTATAATCGCATACTTGTAAAAATTATATCTCCTAAACCCTTAGATAAATAAAAGATAGTTTAGATAAATAAAAATTGGTATGACATTTGCTAATATTAATTATAGATCTGTGCTCAAATCTCGTTTCAATTCGTTGAAAAAAAGTTGTCGAAATTGCATATTTGGTTCAAAATGCACATTGCGACTGTGTGTTGGAGAGCGTTTCGCTTATTTTACTCAAATTAGCATAGTTGGCATTTGACCTTGGCGAAGGAAACTGTAGCTTCGGAAATTATGGCAACCCCCTGAACCCAAAAGTTCGTTCTGGACATTCTCCAAATGGAAGGTATGGTGAAATCTTGCTTGATAAATGTAGTAAGATTTCTTTCTCAAAAACTTTAAATAAAGTTTTGTACCTCAGCGCGCGTAAAAATCGAGAACTTACGCAATTTTTTAAAATTGTTATCATTTTCCTTTTACACATAATCATAAAAATGGGCGCAGGTCATTTAAAAATTATAATGACTCAGAGTTTAGGAAGCAAACGGGGCAAATAATATACGGCACGTATGGAAACCCTAGTTAGAGGGAAAATGACACCTTTTTGGGAAGTGTACGAGAAAGTTTAGGGGAGACCACTCCCGCTGGTTTAATAGTATATTGAAATAAATTTTCGCGCTTAAGAATAGCCTTCTTTTGCAGTCCGAGTACTACTTTCTGTTGTCTTGAAAAAGAAATTTCTTTTGTTCTTCCACAGTTAAGACACGATTAAAAGCTTGCATAAATTTTACCCCTCTTTCGACTGTATCATTGTCTACACTGAGTTTCCCCAGAATGTTTCTTATGACTTCAAATAAGAATCAATCCCATCTCAAAGATCTGGGCTGAGATTCAGAAATCCAGTTTTTCCTCGTCCAATTTCTTATATAAATTTAAACTTTTCTGAGAAATGAAGTCTGCTAAAGCTTTTTCTGAAGAAAAAGCAATAATGCACTAATTTTTTGATGCCATATCTAAATTCTGAATGACTTAAATTGTAAATATTCATTAGAATATCTTATAAAATTTGAAAAATGATAAAATTTGCCTATCTTTGTAATTCAATGAGCTTCCTTTAATCGTGCTTCAATTTTTCATTTTTAAGTGCATTAAAAAGGTATTTTACATATACATTACTCAGTATTTAGCTCTCACTACATATTTCGTTGAAGCATTTATTCCAAATTATTCCATTTTTCTCTGATTTTTTTAAAGAAAACAATATCTGGACTACTAGTCACTTGAGGTAACCTCATGTTCGAAAACACTTCGTATCACTTTTTCGTACATCTGATGCCAAAATGGAAAATATGCCATCTCTCGATCTGCATGCTGCTTTGGAAATATAATCGCACTGTTGGTGCGACCAGTGTTGGAGCTATTTGTGTCAGAACAGAGAATTTGAACCTTGTCTTTCAACCTCCAATATTTTAGAATACTCCAGACAATCATAGTTTGCTCCTTCCCTGAAGAATTTTCTAATTTTGACACCCGATCAATTTTTTTCTTGATCTTTATATGTAGCCTTTCACTTTTTAAATCTCGCTCATTTAAAACAGGTAGCAATTTACCAACCCAAAGAAAGTATACGAAACTAGGTTCGTTTCCTTTAAATTATTCTTTAACCTCAGTAGCCTTCTTCTTATGAAAATCTTCCAGATATCTTTGGATCGTGTTTCCATTGATTGCCAGTTCGTCTGTGTTGTGCCTTAAAGATTCATCTACGGTTTCGAGAACAAAAACGACATTTTACTGACTAATATGTCATCGGTCGAATACAGCCATTAATTTTTGAGTTAAAAATATTTCCTCCTAGGTACATTTTTTAAAATCTCCAATCCTATCTGTGGATCTACGCTTCTCTCAAGAAACGTCTGGGTAGTAAATTAATGAAGGCCCAGGTTGATCAGAAATATCCAGGATGCCTGACGATTCTTCTAATGAATCCATGCAATTATCAGCGATCTCCGAACTACAATGAGCCTTAGTACGTGTGTTTTATTGTTTTCTGACTCTCAATAATGCCTTTTCTTCACGCTTTGCAAGCTTTATATCGATGTGCATAAAGACATCCCTTCCGCCCTAGCCCTCTTTGACTCAATAAAAATGTTCTGTCTTCAATTTTTATAATTTCCAAAGTAAATCAAAGAAAAGTCAGTAATTTAAATCTGATGTAAACTTACGTTTTTGTTCTCTCTGTGTTTCTGTCCTTCATTTTTGAAGATTGCCCCAATAAGAATGCATCTTCATAATTTTTTCTACACAAAAAGGTGTCGCTCTTTTAGGAAACCTTACCTTCTGCCAAAAAATCAGGTATTCGCGCCCTACTGAATTGGCACCTTCACTTAGAGACAATTTAACCTCAGTGTTCAAAACAGACTGAACTACCCTCTACCACGTGACTTTCTGACTTTCCATCAAGTCCGCACTTGCTCTTCCAGAGGACGTTTCGGCTTACCTCGAAACTGAAACTATAACTCTTGATGTGAAACTGAAACTTACGCTATTACTGTTCTCTTCTAATCTTTTGCTTCCAGCTTCATGTACCTGTGTTAGTTCTGTGTTGTGATTTAGGTGTAATTCAGTCAATATAATGCTTTTTTCTATTTGAAGCATGATTCAGCGTGTCTTATTCCGTCGTGCGTAATTCAATCTAATGGACTAACAAAGTTTATTGCAGATTCGGCGCAAGCTCTCCCCGGGTCGACAGAAAAGGTAGGATCTTTTTGATGTTCAATTTGATTTGAATAAATTCTTACCCAGGAGGATGGAGCGCCCTGCCTCCAACCACAGGTTTCCCACTTCTACCGCGATGCGGCACGTGATCCCAACCTCTGATTTGAACAAATGAGGTCTCCGATTGTTTCTTGGAATAAAAGGGAAAAAAACTGGAGGGTGTGGGAACTGAAATTAAAACTTCAAAAAAATAAATAAATAAGGGCCACCCTGTTATATATACACAAAAAAGCAAACATAACAGAAAAAGAATAAAATAAAAAACCTTCATAACATAATCGAAAAGACATGAAAAATCGGACGGAAAGTATACCCGAGTAAAGATGAAAAAAATGCGAAGAGTGCCAAATGAAAGACAAAAGAAAAACCTCAAATGTGTAATGGTGAAGAAACTACAACGCATGCGCTAAAAACTGCAATTCCAAAAGCGGTATGGTAGATGTTCGTGTCATACCAGGTTCAGTGATAAATCAATAGTTCTTAGGAAATTTATTTAACATTAAGCGAACATTGAATGCAAAGCAGGATAAATGCTGGCGGGCATCACAAAGACAGACGGAATCGACACAAGCTACAAGTACTTCGTTGTACCAGGCCTTAATTACATCTAAATCAGCTAAGCGTAAAAAATGGAAAAATATCTAAAGTTCGCGTTGCGCTCATGCGCTGTTGTCCAAGGTTGAAATCTGGAAAGTGAAAGTAAGTGTTTTTCAGACCGGAACAGTAGATATAGTATAAATCGTAAAAAAGGAGAGTAAAAAGAGAAGAGTGAACGCAATAAAAGCACATCGACGATTCGTCAGGGGATGAAATCAATGTGAACTGCTAAAAAATATAGAGTTCGACATTTTCTTGCAATTAGTGAGGCCATTGAAGCCACAAGCTCTGAATTTCATTCCTAATGTCAAACCAAACCAAAAAAACAATTTTTGGTTTGGTTTGACATTAGGGATGAAATTCAGTGCCACTGACCATAGTGACAAAACGTTACTTTTTTTTATCGCTTTTTAAAATCAAATAAGCTGAGGGGGCGAAAAAATACCAAGCCCCAGGCGCCACTTACGCAAGCTAAACCATTGATGAGGAGGAGGGGAGAAAAATCACACATTGGGTTGGGCGCCACTCACCCTCCTTACGCATCTGCCTATTTTTTATATTTTCTCATGTGACAAAATTTTCGCACAAGCAACTGTTCGAATTTCCTATTTAAGTCGTTAAGGTTATAATGCATCAAATTTTCTGTCATAGCAAAATTTCATTAAAAACTTTCGAAAAGATGTTATAAAATTTGCTTCTTAAACTATTTTGAAATACGTCCTTATGATGCCTTTTAGATTAAAGAGCAAATAGTATATAATGCCCATTGTGAAATTCCCTCCATTAATACTAGAAGCGAATGCATACATCTGTTGCGTGTTGGTCTGTTGGCGCATTAGAGGGCCATTTGACTTGGAGTTATCAAGTTTGGCACAAATATACTTTGGAGGTTGCGAATGTGCACCTCGAAGTGATTTTTTTCGAAAGTTTTTCTGGAAATATTATGACTGAAAAACAATTTTTACACCACCTTAAAATTCCAAAAATTATCTTACTTAATGACATAAATTCAGTTGTGCAATTTTTCCATACTTTTAAAAAAATTAAAGGAAAAGTATTTTTATGAATAATTTGCATTGGTACTTTTCATTGCTGAAATTTAAGTCGAACCTATTTCACTGTTAAAAGTTAGTCTTCAAACCAAACCAGTTAGTCTTCACCAAAACAGGGGCGGCGCTAGCGGGGGGTCAAGGGGGGCAATTGCCCCCCTGTCGGTGACCGCTTGCCCCCCCGTCGCCGAGAAATGAAGACTTTCGTCGGTAAAAATCTTTTCTGTTTCGGGAGATGTGGAGAGATGGGTATCAAGGAATCTAATATTTTAAATCCCATCTTAAAGTTATTATATAGTAAACGGTCGAGATAAGCTATTTGTGTCCAAATTTGACGTCTGATTAACGTTTAAATCAACAGAATGACCGGCACCTGTTTCACTTGTCGTCCATTTGGCCTGTAGCGCGCACCGCATTGACAGAATAACCGACAAGGTGACAAGTGAATCAGATGTCGCATTTTATCCACTGTTTTCGGTCGGTCGGCTAAGAGATCAACAAGACGGGTGAAAATTTGCATATTTTGTTATTTCCATTGACTGCTTTGATCACTTGTCGGTAAATTTATTAGGGAAAACTAAAGTATCTATATTAAACAAGAGTGTGGCGATACTCAGCGGTCACTCCTCTCACAGACCATTTTTCTTCGGCACGGAATTTTTCGGCCCACAGACATAATGTTAAAATAACCTCTATTAACGGCCACTCAAACCCATCTGATCTGTCGGGTTGGTCGCCCGTTCAACTTCAAATGCATTCCTTTCGTCTCTCTGACCACAGACCTCTTATTAAGAGAAAATGCAGGAAAGAAAGAACAAAAATATCATACACTCAAAATCAACACCGGAAATCAGATCGAAATTAATTATTCCTTTCCCATTGTAAAGAGAAAAGTGATTTTCGGTCTCAATCGGGGTTAACATTCAAGAGTTCATTTTTACCTTTCTAGTGCTGATTCTCTGACAAAAAATCTGCTATGGGTTGCGACCATCATCGAATGCAACTTTCAGCTGAACGACTTTAGAAAAAAATAGATGATATTATTCCCTTTCGTCAACAAATACCGACGAAACAATTAGAGATATATTTTTCCAATTAAAAAAAATGAAAAAGTGACCTCCGAAAGAGCTTAAAGATCCAAGCAGACACAAAGTCTTTTTTTCAGAAGAATCTATACTTGTAAAAGGAAATGTTTGCGTGCGTGCGCGCGATGTCCAGACAAATCTATCGCACTCACAGTCATGAAAGTTGGCACACATGTAATCGTAAAGGTGACTAATGCACCTCGAAGCCGGAATTTTGAAATTCATTCTAGAAAATTTTTTATTTAATGTTTTGGGTCATTTTTGGCACGTTTACGGCTGTAGTATCTTTTCTAATGATCGTTGAAAAACAATCAATGCACCATCGGATAGAGCAAACAATTTTCGTTCTAATGAAGTTTGTTTTGAGCTTCAAGCGTAATTTACTGAATTTTGAGAAATTTTTTAAAAATAGTCAGCTTTGCGATCGAAATTTAATTTTTGTTTTTAAATTTTCTGCATCCGACGTTCAAATAACACTATTATTTTCAATTTTTTTCAGCTTATAACTGGAACGGTTCTGTCGTATTTAAAACAAGAACGATTAAAATATCTTTTCCGGTTTTTTTTTAATTAATTTTTTCCTTGTCAGTTGAAAGAGATTTTTTATCTACCGAGCTCCCTCCCATGACGCTTTTCCGGGACGTTGTAGGCAATTTCATTGGCTGACGGTGCAGAGCGCAGGTGACGTCATAACCTTCAACTGAATGACTTCGATTATTATTTTCGGCAGTGTCTTAACGTGTTTATGTCTCGCATATTTTATTTGCTTTATAATAATCATTTTCACGTTGCAATTTTTTAATATTGTTTCGGATTAACGTACTCTGTATTTTCTACTGTTGAAATGTCATTATCGCGAAGAAAAATCAATCAATAATAATCGAAGAATCAATAATGTGTATCTTTTGTTTTGTTTTCAGAACTTTTTCATGCCATTGTGGGGGTTTTTTTTTGTTTTCATTTTGTTGAAGTCCTGATTCCACGGGCGCGTACTGCTAGTATATACATAAAGAGAGAAACTCGCTGCGCTCAGCGCTTCGCGACGCGCAACCACTACCTTTTTTCAGTTTTAAATACTGCATATAGATCAGTGGAACAGGATATGGGACAACGAAAAATCCACATTTGAGTTTTAATATTTTGCACAAATTTGACTAAAAGTTTTCAAAACCATAAATGCAATATGATATCGCTCTGAATAATGTTTCCATCCCCTAGAGTAGATATTTTATTCTTTTTTGAAGAACCGTTTTCATTAAAGCTGTTCAAAAATACTGTTTTAAACTTGCACAATAAACATGAGGCATTCCGAGTGGTTATTTATACTTGCAAAGTGATCAGATGAATTGGCGAAATCGGTCCAGTTGTTGAGGCTGGGGACTCGTCAAGGTTTTTCCCCATAGAGAATGTACCGTGAAGTAGTGTTTTTCCGATTTCTCTAAAAAATGAGGGTCGGTGGGGGATAGGCGATCTTTGATGACTGACCTAGGAGTCATAAGCTTTCATATGGAAAAAAAATGTCAAAATAGGTCCAGTGGTTGGATTGGTCCTTTGGTATAGAAAATTATTTTAAATATATAGACTACCCGCCTTTGGCGACCAGCTGTTCGCCTCTAATTTTAATATCCTGTACCTATGCTTGAAACTTGCAGAAATAAGTTGGCGGTTGTAGAGGCTGAGGTACAGTAGGAAAACTTTAGTTTGCGATGTATTTAGAATATGGAGGGCGGTGGGTGATAGGGGACCAGTGATGATATATCTAAACGTCAAAAACTTTCATATGAAGTAAAAGTTGTCGAAATCGGTCCAATGGTTCAGGCTGGGGAACTATCTCATGGCTTTTCCCAAAAGAGAATGTGCAGTAGAGAAGTATTTTTTCGGTTTCTCTCGAAAATGGAAGGTGGTAGATGCAGGCGACCATTGATGACATATCATAAGCTTCCATATGAAATAAAAATTATCGATATCAGTCCAGTGTTTGGAGCTGGGGAACTGGTCCTCTGATTTTGCCAATAATTTTAAATATGTAGTTATGCATTTATAGGTTTAAAAAAAGTTAATAATTATTTTCACTTGTTTTGGCTATTATTTTATTTAGTTATGAAATTTAGATAACAATCTATATTTTTTCCCCCAATATCAGTGCGGTACACTTCATTTGCTACGAGATTTATGTTTTTAATTCTTCATTTTCTATTATTGCTTGTCGTTCCGTCAGACAATTCTTACTGCACCGACATTATACAAATAGCTAATTATTCCAAATAATTAATTATTATAATTGAATTCGCTAATTAATAGTTAATTACCATTAATTAAATATAAAATTAAATATTGTGTGTTATTGTATTAGAGAAATTTCGCTTGCCCCCCCGTCGGAGATGTCTTGCCTCCCCGTCGGAAAATTTCTGGCGCCGCCTTTGCACCAAAAGTTAGTCTTTTGTTGGGCTGTTGAAATTAAATACTAAGCGAAGTGTATACACAAAGTAGCAAAGACAGTTTATTGATGTGAACGTATTTACAATTTTCAATACCTCTTTGTCAGCAAAACTGGATGTCAGAATGTAATCGTCTTGAATTTTTCGTTTTTCTCTTTCGGTATATGATATAAAAATATTGCAAGATTTAGTGACTTTTGAAAAAGCTACATAGAGTTGTCCAGAAGTAAATACAGCATTTGGAAAGTATATTATAGCTGTTTGAAGCGCTTGTCTCTGATAGATATTCGTTGCATAAGCACCTTTCAGTGGGAACAATCTTCTGGTCATAAGAAAGGCATAGCTGGTTTGGACGCGGTGAGGTTGATTTGTGGTACGGCAACAGATTTCCCAGCGTCAATTAACCGAGCAGTGAGTGACAATGTACGGAAGCGCTTGACGACAATTCTTATCTCACTGATTAAGCCCTATTTAGTATTTAAATTTCTGATCAACATGGCATAATGCTTTTCTCCAGAATTAATTTACGTGTCTGCAAACCCTATGGGTTTTAAGTCATTTATGAATTCTAGAGGATTTGATTAATGGTCAATCCCCTCATCAAAACTTACGGAACCGGAGTAGACTTTGCGATCTCTTCCTACAATGTTCTGCACAATCTGTTTCTCAAAATGCCTATAATGCTTTAATTTTTTTAACCTAAATTTTAAACAATCAATTTATTTTAACGTAAATTGAACATGCTATGTCAGTAATCGGGAATAAATCTTGTACTTTATACTATCCTATCCTTTCTATCCACTGATACCTTATTCATCACTATAGGCTTTGTCTAAGTCGAGAAAAAAATATGTTGACAACAGAAATAACATGTAGGATATTTTTATAAGAAGCCTAGTTTTGTTTCCATGCATTTAAAAAGAAATGTGTCAATTAAGTATTTTTGTATTGAAATAGTACCATCTGAGTATTAAGTAATAACCAAAGCCAATTTGTTTACAATTCGGAATGCTTGCTTGATATTTCAAAATACAGTAAAACTTCTCTTAGGGGCCACCCCTGCATAGCGGTCACCCTTCTCAGCAGTCACTTTTATTTGGCACGGAATTTTTGGTCCATTGACGCAATGTTAAAATAACCTCTAGGAATGACCACTCAAACCCCTCTGAGTGGCCAGGTTGGTTGCCACTTCAAGTTCAATGAAATACATTGTATTTGTCTCTCTGACCTTGGACCTTTTATTCAGAAAAAAGGGAGAACAGAAAGAACAAAAATTCACGCACTCAAAAACCACACCGGAAATCAGATCGAAATCAATCATTCTTTCTCAATGTGAAGAGAAAAGTGAAATTCGGCCTCTACCAGGGTTGGTCATCAAGAGGTCATTTGTGATTCTCAGGGTCTAATTCGGACTCTGACAAAGAAGCTGCTGATACGGGTTGCAAATAAAACTTTCAGCTCAACATACTCGAGGAAAAATAGATAATATTATTGAACATCCCTCAACATCTACCTGCGAAACAATTAGGGATTTATTTTTCCAATTTAAAAAAATTGAAAAAATTCCCTCCGAAAAGGCTGCATGATTGAAGCAAACACAAACTGTATCTTTTCTTCAAGAAAAAAATATTAACAAAGTAATTTTTTTAGACAATTTTCAAAATTTGCTTTATCAGAAATAGCGAATTAGGGCTTGTATAATATGTATTTTGTATTTCCAAACCGCTTTATAGCGACCACCCCTGCTGAGCGGCCAATTTCCTTGGAAAGGAGGGTGGCAGCTGAGAGGTTTCACTTAATCATATTTGAATTTTAATAACATAGTACAGAAGTAATTAATCTTTTTACTCGTATGCGAGTGAAAAAGTTATTGCCTGAATGCAGTTTGCTTCTTCTGAGCATCTTTGACACGAATTAAAAAATAGTATAACCTTATTAAATTAAGGATAGCTGCTAATTTCAAACCACATAAATTAAATGATTTGTAAAGGAAGCATGAAAACCAAAAATATTTGTATATTTCTATTATTAATTAATTCAGAAATAGCCACAAATCAGAGCTTTCGAAATGAGATAAAATTATATCCCGTGATATTTGAGTTAATATTGCTATCAGCAATGTGCTAATATTTTGTTACTGTGCTTGAGAATAATGCATATAGCTAAATAACAATACAGAAGTTAAATTTAAAATCAAAAGTTCCTCTCCGTTTCCCCCCCGTCTTGTTAACATTAGTGAACTGCAGCTCGTTTAAATTTATTATAATAAGCATGAAAAAGGTAAGATTTAATCAGTTTGATATCAACATTAATTTAACAAATTTTAGATGATCAGTTTTTAAAATTCTCTATACTCCTTTTTTAATCAAGAAAACTTGGCCAATTGTTTTTTTATCCGAACCTATAACGATAAAGTTATTTAAGTAAACGCTACACAAATGACATTATTTGATGACACAAATTTGTAAATTCGAACATATTTCCTGCTTCGTCTGTGTAATTTTTCTTTTGCTATAATTAGTTCAATGTATCGCATCCTATTTTAAAAAACAGCACGGAAGTGATGGATTACTTATCTTGCTATGCGAATAGGAAAATCTGTATGGAAGCTATCGATAGAAAACATTATCATTAAATAAGGCTCATTTGATAAAAAAGAAGCACCCAAAAAAGAGATTACAGATAAAAATGTTCGAGGTCATTTTTTGGAATACATTGTTCAATTCTTTTCATACTTTCAATCCGTAACAGTGTAGTGTGTTCATTTCTTCTCCTTTCGATTTCTTGTGGAAGCAATAAAATTGCTTATTTTTATGATTTTCTTTTTCAAAAAATAATGCCTGACAAGAAATGTCTAAGATATTCTGGAAAATATATATTGGTTTATTTCGTGATTTTGAATTAAAGTAATGAAAATTAAAAACGAAGTGAGGTCAGCTTTCCAACTGCTGGCCTTGTTGTGTCTTTTATTTTGGAGCTTTACTTGGAATATACCGAACGAGTAAGTAATTTTTTAAAAATAATTCTATGTTTGGAAGTTGAATCGAAATATGAGGTAACCAGTTTCCTTTCTTAGACAGTTCACAAGTGCATTATTTTGACTTAAAAATTATTTGGTATATTGCATTGCAATTCTTAAACATCAATATTAATTATTATGTCAGCAAAATTATTCAAAACTTAATAGCATCATTTAAAATTCATTATTCAATTTAAAACTAGCAGTTTAATTTGGAATCTTTCATAGATGAACTGCTTGAAAGAAATATCCATTAACTTATTATTTATCATTATTCCAAATTTGGAACTCTTGTTTTTTTATTTTATTTCCACCAAAGCAATGGAACTTTTAGCTTTGATTGTTGTACCTAAATACTGAATTGACTGCTATAAAAGTAACAAACTTAATAAAAATAATTTTAATAATTAAAAATACGATTAATGAAAAACAATTAATGTTATTTTTTTTGGAAAAAGTGAAATAATAGAAATTTGGCATATACTGGGTCAATCAAATCTTCATAATTCATTTGCAGTTTCTACTTGTCAGAGCCCCAAAAATCATTGAAATCTGCATCTGAAAATTGTTTGAAAGATGCCTCTGACGAAAAAGGATCCAAAAAACAATCAGCGTTTGCCGAATCATTCAAATCTGGTAAATATTTTGGGGGAGACGCAGGCTATCTTCTGCCACCCTTCAACGTATGGAAAGAAGTAGAACTACGTAAACAAGGTATAAAAACAATTTATTTTTAAATACAATAACTTATTTATAAGCTATAATCAATTGTTGATTCCTTCCTTCTAATCTATTCATATCTGAAGCGTTTAGTCCTTTCTGTCAAAAATAAATTCAAAAATAGATTCAAAGCGGACAGTTGCCGAATTTGGACTTGCGCCTAGATTGGACCGGTATCAATAACTAGATCAACTGGTATCAATACCGGTAATTCAATATTTATAAATATTTAGGCTGTAAAATAGTCTAAAAGTTGCTCAGTTACCTAAATTGGACTGTATTAATCAATGGAACTATTTTCTTGAATTAGAGAAATAGTCCAGAAAGCAGTTATAATCACTAGGACACCACAGTTATTACGGAAAGTAGTTATAATTAAGTAGTATCCCCACATCCTCATAAATTGGATGTGGAACAAGCCAAAGCAATGAATAAATAAACGCAATAAAAGACCGTTCAAAATATCAAATGTTTATTCAAAAAGTACAAAAACTAAGATTACGTAGTTTTGCATCATATGTGAGGAATCAAAAGAAGAAGAATTTTTGCAGTGCGTAAAATGTCATACTTGGGTTCATACATCGTTTGCTGATGTTAATTTGAGGATCAAAAAAATTTTTGTTTTAATTCTGGTTAAGGAAATTGAGGGTCCAATTCAAAAAACCAGTAGTCCAATCTGGACAACCAGTTTCCTTAATTGGATCGATGACACAATGTTTGGTTGAACAATAGTGGTTTATTTCCTGAACCTTAAGCTTTGGGGATTTTTCCTGACTTCAATATTCGTTGCAGGTGGATTATTGTTTCAGCAAAATCTTCTTGCAATACTTTACTTTAAAGTGATATTTTTTAAAAAAATTTGATTTTCAAATTTGAGACCAAAAAGTTTCATTTTAGAAAAGAAAGTCATTTTCGTTATCTTACCCAACTGTGCGGGTAAGATGGCGAATTGAGAAAACGATTTAATTCAACATCATAAGCTATCAAACAATTATTTCAAACTGTTGAGATATCTTGATCATAACAAAT
>BGPR01011709.1:0-13941 GCA_013235015.1 Araneus ventricosus | reverse complement strand
AGCTCATCAGAAAAAATAAAATAATACATCATTGAACACGTTCTGATTAGCTCTTTACGAATATCACACATATAAATCAAAAATATTTACTCCGTGAACGCTATCCCTTACCAAGCAGCAACCAAAAGATGCGTAGGAACAACTCAAAAACACAATACGGCGTACTGTGAATGACACTAATAACGGGGCGGGATCTTTTGTTGTGACACGGGTAGCTGGTCGCTGTAGGTTTCTGATGATGCAGAATCGGGGCATTCATCTAGGGTAATTTTCGAGAAAAATCCAATTCGTCACCTTACACTCTTCGCCGTCTTACCCGAATTTCCCATATTGTATAAGAAGTTAATTACATTGTCTTGAAGATAAACTTCAAAAAAATTCTACTACTTTTTTATTATTATTAAAATTGATTCTCTATCGCTGCACATTAAAAAAAAAGGCCGGGTGTGATCCAAATATGACATCTTTTCCAGACATCTCCCACTGCATTATCAAATAAATGCCGGGTTAAACTTTCTCTCATTCGCTTTAACTCTCATCCATGGTACGGTATAAATTCATCTGTCGGCAGACCTTTTTAAAATGGGAATTTAATTTCTGAAATGAAAAATGTTTTTTGACCATAGAATCATTTAAAAATGAAATTGCTAGATGGTCTTCACCTTTTTGCTTTATATATATGCATTCAGTTCTTAAGATAAATTAGTTTAATATCACCGAATGTTTGATCTTTATTACAATTTTTAAGGATGCGATTCTAACACAGACTGTAAGTATGGAAAAGTGATAAGTATTGAATTCACCAGCTTTATATTGTAATTTTTTCTGGAAAAATTTATTAAACTTATTATTCAGGTAAAGTTTAAGACAAAGAACTGAGGTTGCAACTTAATATAATTTTTTAAAAAACTGATACATTTTTTTCCCTTTGATTTGAAATTCATGGGATTAGTTTATAGAGAATAAGAAAATTTTTGAGTTTAAGTTATTCTTATTATTTTTTTTTTTACTCCAGAAGTAAAGGATGTACGAAACAGAATTCCAGTGGCCAAAGTTCCGAGAAGAAAACTCAACTATGCTTCCGCGAAATGTGGTGCTAAAATTTTGGCATCGAACAAAGAGTCCAAGCATCGAATCTCCATTCTGAATGAAAAAGTGGACGAATATATGCTGAACCCTTGTGGAATAAAAGTTTGGTTCATTGTGGAACTGTGCGACACCATTGAAGCATCGCAGGTTATTAGTTTTTTTAAACGTATTTCTGTGCTTTCTGAAAACTGAATCAAAATGCCACCATCACAGCTTATATAAATTTTATTTTGAAGCATATTGGAAATTCTTTTTTCCCCGCTTTTTTTGAAGCATATTGAAAATTCTTTTTTTTTTTCGCTTTTTTTTGAAGCATATTGGAAATTCTTTCTATGTTTTTATGGTAGTTGTTCGAACGAAATCTCGAAGCATCTTGATATTTCAAGATAAATATTCTAGGATTTTAAGCCACCAAATTTTCAATAGACTTGGACAAAGGGACTGAACTCTTTCGAGAGAAAATCCTTCACTTAATTAATTTTTTTTTCATTTTTAGATAGTTTTTTCAATTTTTTCCCTTTAGAAACTGAGGCAAAATTGCACACAAAGCTACATTTAATTATTTCTTACTAGCAGCACCCGCACGGCGTTGCCCGTGGTATCATGAATTTCAACAAAGTTTTTTAAAAAGCCCACAACGACATAAACTATATTTTTGAAAACAAAATCAATACAAAATATATATATATTATTTATTTTGTCCACTTATTTTTCTTCGCGACAATGACATTAAATGAAGATTCTTAAAAAAAAAAGCGACAATGAAATTATAAAGTTTACTGCAAACGATGCTATTAGAATTCATACTGAGTAAAAACAACCAGCTGGTTCGCTCGCTAGAATGGAGTTATAATTCAGTAATCTGACGCATTAAAATCTTTGGATCCTGTTTAAAATAGTTAATTGGTGACATTAGCTACTTTGAATTAAAGCCATGCAAAGAAATGATTTCAGATTGAAGTTGCAGTACCAAATAAATCGATATTTTCGAAACAATTTCTTTGGGATTTAAAATATTGATTGATTCCTATAAACAAAGTAAAATGTTAAAGGATGAAAACCGAATAAAATTTTAAACGATTTCAAATGAACCAATACGCCTTGAAAGATACAGACAAACATAATTTGTATGGTATTTAAATACATCCAAAATGAATCAGAGAAGAAGGGGGGGGGGAGAGATGAAAGCTTCCACTTCAGGTTTAAATTTGGAGCCACATTATGTAAATATCTCCTTGGAGTCATATTCCATTTTTTCCAGTCTTTCGTAACTAAAGATATCAGCCATATGCTTGATTATCAAAAGGTATAAAAACAAACAAATTCGTTCTGCAAAACCTCTTTGAAAACAAAGGGATTATGACGTCACTTGGTTTCGACGAAATGCATGTTGGGAAAATACGTCACGCGACCTTGATTACGAAGAATCGTGAAGGAAATGTTGAAGCGAAAATTTTTAACAATTCAGAAAAAAATTAATTAAAATTCAACTAACTGTTCAATTTTCAGTCTCGGAGAAACGTTATATTTATTATTTCAATAAATTTTAAATTCACAACAAAATGAGAACGGCTGCTGCAAGAAATTGAAGATCCAAATTTTTTTTTAGGGTTAACCGACTATTTTTAAAAAAATTTCTTAAAATTCAGTAAATTACTTTAGACGTTCGAAACAAACTTCATTAGAACGGAAATCGTTTGCTCTTACCGATGGTGTATCTATTTTTCCGTACATTTCGCCAAAACCATGCTATTGATAAATTCGTGCGAAAAATCGCCCAAAACAACACAAAATATTAAATAAAAAATTTTCTAGATTAAATTTTAAAATTCGGACTGCTAGGTGCATTGAGTCACCATTGAGACTACCTCTGTGCCAAATTTCATGGCTGTAAGTGCGATATATTCGTCTGGACATCGCACACACGCACGCAAACATTGCCTTTTATAAATATAGATTTATTTGCCTGAGATTTATTCCATTTGGGATCGTGGCGGAGACTCGTGGCAGAGTCCCGGATTCGAGATTGAAGAATTTCCGCCAAGCATGCGGATCTATTGCGTGTTAAATCCGTCGATGGTCAAACGTACTGTTCTCAAGTAACCTTGGGTCGAACGTCCTCTCGTTGGCGTGGTGTGGAAGTTTGGGGGAGACTGCCGGTTCAGGACTGGCAAAGGTTGTTCATAACTATAAGCACCATCCCAAAATAACCCATGTGCAGTTTCAAAACGAGGCATTAGTGTAACGAAGCTAATTAAACTAAACTTGTTATACTTGAATTTTTGTTATCTTCTTTATAGCATAATTTATAAAAGATGTTCCATCATCAGCGTTTCATTGAAATTTGCTTTTTTAATCTTCTTTCTTTTCTTCTAACATCCGCTTGATTTCTTTGAAATTTTAACAGCATTTTATTATCTTTTGCAGAACGTGACCCATCAAAATATCCCAAGCCATAAGAGCTTCAATAAAATAGCCCCTTAATAATAGTCCAAAACTAAATAGCCGTTGCTAAAATAGTCCCGACATTTTTTTTTGTTATTCCGTATTTGAATATATGTGTTATTTTGTCAGGTCTATTTAGTTTTGGGCTATTTTGTCGGGGTTGCAGAAAAAGAAATATTAGAAACACTAAATTTAACTTAAAAGATTTTAAAATTTAGCTCAGAGCTTCCAAATATGATATTTCCTTCACGAGAGAGAATACATATTCACAATCGTGGAAACGCTCATCGCTGATGAGATTCGCTACGATAAGTAAAAATAAAGTTCTAGTCTAAGTAAATCAGTTAAAATTATCAAAACTGGTTAAGCTACATCACAAAACAGCACAAATAAATTTTATAGCAAACATAACCAACAAAATTGTCAATGATTTTGGAAATTGCAGTTAATTTTGTAACGGGATATGTCAGGAAATTCCTTATATATATATATTCTACGTAGATCATTTTTTTCTGAAAACATTTTTATTTTTGCAGCAAACAGAATTACACCTTTGAACAATGAAAAAGTTAATTCATTAATTCATATCGGTTGTTACAAACAGTAACGGTAAACAGTTAAGAACAGTAATCGGAAAGAATCGCCATACAGATTTTAAGAACTCAATCACTTGATCGGTTTTAATGCTGATCAATTGAAACGGTAAAGATGGTACAATGTAAAGTTGTTCAATATGTGCACGATACTGTTCCAAGAAATCTTATTCTTGGTCCTGTCGTAGATCTTTTCGAAATACGATTTTTTTTTCATTTATCTATTTAAAATTCCATTCTGTTGATTTTTTCTTTAGCTGTTCATAGTAATTCCTTAATGCCCTTTTGGTGATATCGAATACTTTTCTACAGTAAAAGATGACAGTTACGTATTTTAAAAGCCACTAAGTTAGATAATGCAATATATTAAATTTGTTAAGTATGTGTTTCTTAGATCTTATTTTTTTATGTACTATTTTCTTCGTACTTTTGTAGTGAGTGTTTTCATAATCAGGCTTAGAAACTGATTGTCTTTCTTGCATTACATTTCAGATTGAATTAGCAAATTATGAGCTTTATTCGTCAATGCCCAAAGACTTTTCTGTTTTTTGGAGTAACGTTTATCCAACGCAAACGTGGCATCATCTTGGAACATTTCAAGCGAAAAATCAAAGAAAAATGCAGAATTTTAACATTGATTCCCAAAATCTTGGAAAATTTATCAAGGTATTATTTTTTCATAATTCTTGAAAACAACTTATCTTTTTATCTTATTTTTTAAGCATGAATAGCATTATATGACTGATTGTAATATATAAAATTCTTGAGGAAATTGTGCTATCAAATCTTATACGCATATGAAAATCTGTTGCCTGAAATTCTCTTAATTTTTAGTTAAATTAAACCGATATCAAAATGTTAATTTCCATGTGTTTTCTAACAAGAAGAATTTATTTGTTTTACTATTCTGTCTACATTCTCTGGCACAGAAAAAGAAAATGGGGCGGCAGCCGAGGGTAAAATGAAATGCTTATTTCTTCATTCAATTTTCAGCATTGATACATATTAGGACAGTTTCAGAGGAAAGTTAAAGTATATGTAATACTTTTTTGCAGTAGATGCTTCTACAGGGTGATTCAAAATGCAATGTACAAACTGTTAGGAGAATTAGAATACACACATAGGCCAGCATTTCGTAGGAATGCAAGAGCGGAAACGCCACCCAGATGAGTTAGTGGATACACGAACATTCAGAAATGACAAACCAATAAGGGTGAAAACTTTATTTGTCGATATTTTGCACTTGAGACAATACGTACAGACGCCCACTTTCACGTTCCTCCATACCATTCTCAATTATAATGCGCCTTGTACAGCGGTGGAGCATGGAACGGTGAATCTCTTCGGTAATTCTCAGCATTTGCAGCGGCGATCAAGATTCTTACGACGAGGACGGTCGTCGCGCGTCTCGAAGACAGTGGCTCTGGGGGTTAAGAAATCCAGGGGGCAGGCAATCCAATTACAGTGCTAAGGAACTAGCTAATCGAGTTGGAATTTCCAATCATATTTTGAAATGAGATCTAGCGCTTTAAATATCCTTTAAATTTTATAGGGTGAATTTTTCATCACCTTGCGTATAAACTGCGGCCTTGAATTGCAAGGTATTGCTGATCTGCAATAGTTCAGGCACCTAAATAAGTATGCCTTGGATACCTTTCCTCCGTGAGAATTGGTACTTTCGTGCACTATTCTCTAAAGCAGTAGAATTTTCCCCCTCCATTGGGGCTTGGTTTAATTAGACAGCAACATCTTCGTTTCGAATGCAGCGCCTTTAGAGTAATGCGACGCTTGACACATTTTTCGTCGTGATGCTGATGGAGTTGATTCGTGCGACTTCGTAGTCACGTGACAGACGTCGATACGAAATGTCTCCTAACATTTGGCTGGACGCTGCTTTACTCTGTACAACCGCAAGGTGAGTCTAAAATTAAATTTGCGCGGCGCATTCGTCACGAGGCACTCGAGTATGAAAGGATTACATTCACTTTTTACAACCAATCATGTCATAACATCGGTAGATTCGCAAAGGAACGGATGTCTAGATTCACTTCAACTTTAAATGCAATAATTATTAAAACGCAATATAATTTAATTTAAACGTAATAATTATTCAACTTTAAATGTAATGCTGTAATGAAAAAAATCGTTATGTTCGTGATAGACGGTTCGTAAGACGAATAAATAAGCAATTGATTAAAATAGTTATTTAAAGGGAAATCCGAATATCATTTCCAATTGTTTAAGAAATTCCGTAACATTATCTTCACTTCTGTAGGTGGTCATCTCCAGTCAACACGGCCGGGAACATTTCTGCCCTCTGAGCGTCTTCAGAGTTGTCGGATATTCCATGGTGTACGAATATGAAGTCATTGAAGAGGAGCAGAGGAGGAATAAAAACGATTCTGAAATGAATGGTAGTGAACACCCGGCGTTTCTTAAGGACTAATTTAAAGAAAGAAAGCCCGAATATTAAAAAATCAGAGAAAGAAATGGAATTCTCACGTTGAATTTCTTTAGGCTAGCTTATAGACATACAGAATATTTATAAAAGAATTGTGATAATAAAGAACAAAAATTGAAACTTATGGTTGATATAAATACCTATAAATCTTGTTAATGTTATACGCTCTAAAAATTCTTTATCACCGTACTGCAAGTATACGTATAAATTAATTTAATTATTAATAGAAAACTTTTTAATTTAATTTTGTTCAGAATTATCTTATTCGATAATATGATGATGTTAGCTTTAGATATTAAATAATAAAGATAATATATCAGTCCAGCCAATGATATCCGAGTTTTTATTATGTTGAAGGCAGTGTAAAATGAACCGAATGCAAAAGAGGGATGTTAAGATACTGATACTACTGGGATGTCTCTGAACTTTTAAATGCATTTTATTAAACTTTTGGAAATACAGTTATGTTAATGTCTTGCTATTCCATATTTTTCATTATTAAATTTGCTAAAAAGTAAAATGCAAAATTTCGGTGGTGATTTTTTTCAGAAAATAAAATTTTTAAAAAATGGAGTAGGTCTGAGAATAAGTAACATTCTATCATTCAAACATTTCAAAAGAGTAAAATGGATTTAATTTTTATTTCCTAGGCAGAAGACAGAGAAATAAATGTGCCTAAATAAATAAAAATGTTCTTCAGTTTATGTCTCAAGGAATTATTTTAAAATAGCGAAGATTGCTTTTCGTGGGTTTAAGACTACAATCTGTCCGTAGTGAGCACAAAGTCTTTCCCTGACGGAAAAATGTATTGCACAATAACTGCTATACTTAGAAATGAGTTTATCATCGTAAATTGAAGGTACTGTGATGGAGTCCGTAATATGACAAATTACCTCAGCAAATTTCAATGCGTCCCCTCTTTGTAGCTTGGAGAATGTCAAGACGATATTCTAGCTCTCGCCACGTGTTGTCCAACATTTGCTCAGGAACACTAAACTCACCTGTTAACCTAACATTCAATGCTTACAATATCACGAACTGGTGCAGCAAAGACTCTCCTTGATACAACCCCGAAGAAAAGAGATCAAGAGGAGTGATATCAGAAGAGCGTGGGACGCCATGATGCGGTCCATCACTTTCCAATTCATTTGCAAAGAAAATTTTCGTCCAGGAACCGACAAGCTACAGAACTCAAGTGAAGGGGTACTTTAAAGTCTTGATATCTAGAAGACTACGCGCGCGTCCATAACAACGTCTAAACTTCCTGTCAACAAAAACGGCCGCTTTGGTTTCATGGAACGAAAAAACGCACTTTTTTTCATTGACGTCATTTCTTTAAAAATTAACTTTTGATTCACTTCTTACGTTTGTGGACTAGCCTTTCTACCCAGTCGAGAATAAAAAAGAATTTGAGAATAGGTCTATGTAATGACAAAAATGTCTGCGCTACTATTTTCAACGGTTATTTCGTACTAATGTTTTCTGATCAGGTACAGACTTTGTGTTCACCCTGTAAAATCACTTTCAAGAAATTTAAAATCAAAAAATGCCCACTTGAAAAAGTGATATATATTTTACAAATTTTGTAGGTGCAGGATCTGTAATATCAGAGGATCCTCTCAATTCTGCGAAAACGTGAGTAAAAGAAATCTTTTGTTCCATAATCTCTTAGAATTATTTAAAATATGTGAAAATAAGTATTGCGAATATAACGCAGTGAAAAGTTAACAGCAGTTTTAAATGAAAAAGAAAAGTTAACAATAAAGATGTTGAATCTCTATTAAAATAAAGACACAATTAAAAAAAAATCATTTTTAAGTTAAAGTCCAATGAATGAGTCTGAATGTGACCTGTGTTAACAATGTCACAGATCTATTTGCGAGATATGCTGCTAGATTGCGCGAGGGTCGTTGTTCTTTGAATTTCGAAATTTCTGTCTCTTGTCTGGAATAATTTTTAATTTGGAGGAAATATCAATGAAAAGCAAAGAACAGTTAGAATTTTTATTTGTCTACTTACATCAATAACAGCCACTCTGACTATTTGCACGATTAAGTCTTTTCTATAAAAAGGTACACGAAATTTCACATCATTTTTCATGTTTCTTTCGAAACAGAAAAAAGAGATTGAATTTACATCTGCTGATGGGTCAAAACATTACTTAATCTTTAGTTTACGGGCGCAAAAAAGTCTCTAATTTACTTTTTAAATGGGAATTTTGAAAAAGAATCGGGGAAACTGCTTTCGCCTTTTTCAAGTCTATCTTAAATAAAATATTTCATTTCTCGCGTCTGTCCGCGGGACAAAATTTTTTGTCTTCGCTAAGCAATAAATTTGTTGATCTCATAAGGAATCATGCTATAAGATAGGGAAGTAAAACTATCTATAGGGTGATAAGGGATCTTGCTCCACAATATTGCTGCGATATCTTCACGATAGTGTGCGACATTCAGAACATCGAACAACAAACAGCGTGGAGATATCGTGCAAAATCTTGTGCTAATAGGAATAGATTATATACATGAAGAGAGTTAAACTCTAATGCCTTATTGGCACCGTAATTGTACCAGGTTGAATGTTAAAGTGGGGCGGGATGTTTACTGTTACAGAATCTGTAGCGATAATCTTAGAGTATTATTATAGATGAGGAAAAATCTAAATGTCCTTTCCTGTAAAGGAATTTTTTGCTAAGGACTACAGTAATATCTTTTTTCACTATGAATTTGTCTGTACCAGAAGCATCCTACAGTAAATATTGAAAATAAAATGTTTACGAATAGATTCTATTATATATATTTTAAAAATCGAATAAAGAACTGTAACTGTACAGCAGATTTTAGAATTCTGTAATATTATTTGCTTATTTCCAGCGAACATTGAAGTTGAAATTATAATAGTTAAGAATATTGGATAGTATTATTTTGGTAAATTTAAGTTACTTGATGAGGAAAATATTTTTATAACCAGCAAAACGCAAAAATAAATACCGATAACTATAAAATGATTGATTTGATTTTAAGTTGGAATCAAAAGTATTGAAGTTTTGAAAAGCCACATTATAGAAAAAACTGAATCGATGTACAAATATCAAATCTAGAATTTTCAGAATTTATTGTAAAATATCAAATCTGTTTATTACTTCTTTGCATGTATTATAAAGTTGATTTAATATTATTTTGTAACATTTTAAGTAGTACTTTTATGATATTATACACAAAAAATATCTTAATTCTTCTTTTATTTTTGATTCTTCAGATATTCAAGTATCAAACAAATAACATTACACACAAAGCTAGATTCAGATTCAAAAGGTGATGCAATTCCAGTAAAGCTTTGCCAAATGATGCAAAAATACTGTTCCACTACCCAACCTACAAATGCAAGCTGGAATCAACCCATGTGTCTTTTCTTAGAGATAGTAATTTTCAAACATGAATCGCCATGCGCCATTTGCACAAAAGAACTATCCACCCAAAATTTCGTTTCGGCAACGAATTCCATTGTAAAGTCAAGAAACCTCAAGGCAAACGAAAGATCTGAATCATACACTAAATATAACACATTAAAAAATGCTAGTCATGTGGAAGACAAGGCAAAAACACAGAATTTAAGTGACTCTACCTCAGCTCTGGATGAACCATCAGCCGATTTTTCTGTTAAAGAAGTGAGCCGATCAGTAGATCAACATTACCCTGGTGCCAGACCTTCACAAATAAGTACTGTTAGTAATGCGACTCACAGCTCATCTCACAAAATCAGAAGCGTTTCTCAAACCGGTGGTAAAGTATCCAAAAATATAAGGCAATCGAAAGAAAAAAGTGAAATACCCAGTTCTGCTAATCAATGCGATTGTTCAAAAGTTTCACGAGCAGCCGAGAAAATATCTCCAAAACAAAATTCTAGTTCCGAAGCCTTACTTTTTGAGCAAGACGTGGCAGAAAGTGCCGCGTTGATTCAGAAAGAATCGGTTCTTATGAAAATGAATGTGCGTATAAAAACGTTAGAAACGAATCTGAGCCTTATCAACAGATATTTACAACAATTAAGTGAATCGTACCGGATGCAAGTGGAAGACACGTTGAATATGTTTGATGGAACAATAAAAGCTATAACCGTGACTTCTGCTAAAGCTGCAATAGTTGTAAGTTTACTTTTTATGTTTAAGATCATTTTCATCCTTTAATATGTGAATAATAATCATTCGTAAAATGAAACGAATTTTTAATAAAATACACGCTTTCATTAGTGTACTAAAAAGTAGAAAATAATTTTACTATCAAAAATATGGGCGTCAAAACAAAATCGTAAAAGAGTGAGGCGCTTATAAAAGAACTCTAAGCTAATTGGAATATTAATTACATTTATAATATATTTTAATCTTTAATGGATGTTTAGGAATTTTGTTTCGTATGATTATTCATTTTGTCTATAGTATTCTTCATGGGCGGGATATAGTATTTTATATAGTTTTTATAGTATTTCTTTCAGCGTCTTGCGGTCTTGCAATTTTCTTTCGACGTCCGTATTTTTTATTTAAAAATATCTTCTACTCTTTAGTTCGCTAATAAAAGAGAGTTTCTTAACAACCCTTTTGTTTTCATATTTTTTATTTTAGAGTCTTTAATATATTTCGTTATTCATTAAAATAAATATTATGGAATCTGAAAATCAATTTTCCCCAATTTCTTAATCAGATAGCTTCTCTCGATAGTAATACAACCATGTGCCAAATTTCATTCATCTACCTCACCGCAGTTACGAGTTATCGTGTGAACATGCACAAGAGCCGGCAGACAGACAGACTTTCGGTTGACGGACTTCGCTCAAAATTTTATAAAAACTACGATTTCGGTGATAAAAACACGTACCAAATTTCAACCATCTAACTCGCCCGTTTTGGGGTTTTAGTGTTCATAAACGTAATTCCAAAAATGATGTTTTTCGGACTCGGGGAGGTCATCAAAATCTTGAGGTCGAATTTTTTGACGATTAGAATATTTTCTCTTTCCGTACTTCTTGTACGAGGAAGTAAAGACAGTGAAACTTCGATTAACCGTCGCCGCCCGGATCAGGCATGTGGCGGATAGCATCTTAATGAATGTGTGCAGTAACGTGATTTCACTGCTGGCTTCGGACGAAAATGGAAATAAAATCCTTTAATAAACGTGAATAATACATAGAAATTTTATTTAATTTTACAAAACGATCCATCTAAACTTCAATACAAGAGTAGCAATGTACAGAAATGTATTGCAATGCTATGAACCTACGTTAAATTAAAATAATCAGCCATCTCTTTCTGTGCCTCGGAGGCGTTTTAGACGATAACAGAAATTGACGGTTAATCCAAGTTTCACTTGCATTGAAGTTAATTCACGTTCACATGACACTTTTCAAGCTTGCGTGGCAACTAAATTAAGGAATTTATCGCGCATTTTACAAAAGCATTTTTCCTCCTGTCGTATTTGGTAAAATAAAGTGTTATTAAAATAACAGCGTTATACGTAATAAATCCTGTAATTAAACTGAATTTAGGCGTATTATATTTGATATGCCACTAACCATTCATTTCCAGTTGAAGTGGAAGCTCCTACGTGCTTCCGAAGACCCTCTGCACACATTTTATGGAAGAAACGGGAGGTACAGAGTGTAGTAATTTAGTGTTGTAATATAATACAGTCAGATGTTAGCTGATATGGGCAATTTTTAATAGTGACTTGAGTCCATTAATTGCCTGAATGAAGGATGATTGACAAACAAAAGGCAAACTTTTGCAATTCTACATTCTTGCAATATAAATAAATGTTTGCTTAGAAAAGAGCGATATGTGAAGAAGAGTTACACTACGAGCACTAGTCAATATGAAACAAATGAGATTTTCTTGAAAATAAGTCACTGATTTTAAAGTATATTAGAAAGTTTGTTTATTTGTCTCAAAATATACTCTAAACTAGAAGACCATTTCTCAGAATATTTTTTTTAAAAAAATGGATAAATATTGTCTATTTATTTTTATGCTGTATCAGTTATTGTTGAAATAGTTATTTCAAACTGCAGTCGACTCAAAACTTTTCCTTGTTTCAGGACAAACAGCAACAACTCGTTATTGATCAACTTGATCGCAAAGTTAATATTTTAATCATGAAGATACAACATTTAGGAAATGGACAAAGGGGTATTTTGAAACAGGTAACCGTTACATTGAACGCTCTTATCTGCTCAAATTTCATCGTTTTCTGTTCTAATTTAAGGTGTTTTTCAACTTTTTATTATTTTTCTTTTCAGGTTCTGGAACTCCACGGATTTTTTCTTATCTTAGAAATCATTATAATGTCGACGATCTTCAGTGTTTTCTTTAACAAATTTAAACGTGATGTTGTTGTATGAAGTTAATTTTCTGTCGAATAAACTACACCTAAAAACGATTCCCATGATTTGAGTGAAAAAATGCTTAATTGTATTAATTCATGCCCACATGAAATCCATTGGGCCAACTTAATTTGGAATGAATTGCCCATTTTTCTGGAAGAAAAATGACGCGACATCACAGCAAATGTAAGACAAAGTTCGGAAAAACTAGCTAATTTTTCAACTAATTTTTTTGTATTTTGCTGTCTTCTCCATCTACTCTCGGGTCTTTTAGATGTTTATAAATCTTTTGCCCCCCTCACATTGAGACATGTGCAAACAATTATTTTTGTTATGTCCCCTCCGCTCCTCCAAGAGCATCCAATATTAATCTAGTTATTAATCTAGTAATCCAAGTTATTTTAGTTTGTAGGCAATTATTAAGCGTTTAAGGGGTTTCATTGCAGAAAAGCGAATTTGATATTTTTTTGTTATAGATTGCTGGCGATTCTTTGAATCAGGCTATTTCACCTAATGCGACATTCTAAACAAGGAGGGCTAACTAATATTATTTATTTAAAATTTAATTCAATTTGCTGTCATTCTAGAAACATAAAACATTGTTATCGAAGCATTCTTTATTCAAGATTTTCAAATCGGAAAAAAACCTCGTACCCTAAGGCAAAGGGGGTCTCTTTTGTAAAAGGAGCAAAGAGGAGGCTCTTTTTTAATGTAAGGAAGAACGGTCATTGTGGTTTTCCCTAACCCCCATGAGCTATTTTGAGGTGCCAGTAAGTACCATTTATTTCCTTCTTGGCAACAAGGCTGTAAATTTGATGAAAAAGATGACGTCACAACCTAGTTAACATCAGTGCCATCTCTTGGGAAAAAGCATTTTTTAAAAATTGTACGAGACAAGCCTTAACAAACATGAGCAGTTACGTTTGCCGAATGACAGTGACGTCATGTGATGTGACAAATATTGTTGCAAAAATCGTCCGGTGG
>BGPR01011708.1:0-47529 GCA_013235015.1 Araneus ventricosus | reverse complement strand
ACTTTTCCACATCTTTTGCAACGATGTGGATTGTCACTAGAATGAAGCTTTTCCATATGAATGCGAAGATCTGTTTTTCTGCCACAAGTGGTTGGACAGTACTCACACTGGAATACTGGCTTGTTTCCAGAATGGATTAGTTTGTGAGCCTTCAAACTATTTGATTGAGTGAATCGAGTTTGGCAAATGTCGCATTCATATGGCTTTTCCCCTGTGTGAATTCGTAAATGACGCTTCAACTTATAAGTGTCCGGACTGGCATATGTACAATGGGGACATTGGTAAGGCCTTTCTCCAGTGTGGCAACGCATGTGTCGTTTCAGCTTACTAAGTTCCACGCTAGCATAGTCACATTCAGTGCATTTGTGGGGTTTCTCATGAGTGTGCTTGTATCGTATGTGGCGTACTAATTCTCCAGATGTTGTGAAACAGGAATCACAGTCTTTACAAGGATGTGGACGTGTTCCTGTGTGAGTATTCACATGATTTTGAAGCGAGGCTAAAGTCTTAAATCCTCTTTCACAAACACCACATTTGTGAGGACGTTCATCCGAGTGGGACTTCATATGCCGTGATAACAAATACCTTTTGGGACTGGTGTAGCTGCAATAGGCACAGACATGCTGCTGAGATACAAGTTGAGAACGTCTCGTAGACAATCTTATCGTTCGCATTTTGTGATTACCAGAGTCTACTTGCTTAGTTAGAAAAGTGTCTCCAAATTCTGAGACATCATTCAGATCGAAGACAGACATGGACCCATCATCACCAATTTTATCCACGCCATCTTCTGCCTGAGAAACAAACAGCACATAGCTTAGTTCTCCAGGGTTGGTATCAGAAGGAACTATGGTCACAGTCTGGTAAGAACCTCCATTATCCAATCCCTACAGGAACAAGGAAATTTTTAAATATAACTGGAAATAAGTTTTTTTTTAAATTAATACATTTTATTAATTATAGATTAGAGTGATTAATCTAAAACTACAAAGAATTTAACAAATTGTTAAGTTTGAATTTCTTTTAAATTTAATAGTTCATCCATCAAAACTTAAAAATTTAAAATAATTTTGGCATATCTAGAAGTTTAGGTGCTCAGCATGACAACATAAGTATCAGGGGTGTAGTGGGGCCGGAACGCTGTTCCAGCACTGCTTTTTGAGAAAAAATTGTGAAAATGTCCTTAAAACAGTGTGATTTTTGTCATCCAAGTTAGAGTGTTCTGGTACTGCTTTCAGAGTGTTCCGGTACTGCTTTCAGAGTGTTCCGGTACTGCTTTTAGAGTGTTCTGGTACTGATTATTTTGAGACTCCACCACTGATAAGTATCCTTTCATAAATATCAACCACAAATTGCTGAAATTGGCATTTCTACATGTTTATAAATTAGGGCTTCTTAAACTGTGGGTTGCAACCTCAAAAGAGGTAAAAAATGAAAAATATTCAGGTTGCTAAAACATTCACAGTGCTTTTTTTTCTTTGAAAATTTTCGACATTTATAAGCAAAAATTGCTAAGAAAATAATCTCGACTTAAAGAATTCCATTACAATCTGTTGAATAACTATTTTCTGTTAAATTCACCTTTATTTGTCTATCAATTAGTGCTTCTCTTTCTTAACAACCTTCATATTCAGAAAATATTTCGGAAGAACATGGAGTTGTGAGGGATAACAGTCTAGCAAGTCCAGCTATAAATAAATAATATGCATCACTGGAGCCTCCTAAATAACTACGGCTATAGATTTATTTTATTCTTAAGTAAATCTTTGAATAAGACTTTCAATTTCCTTTATAAAATGAAAATTATTTTAAATACACTTGAATACTATAAATAGATCATTTCAATCTGTTATATTTAAGTTATCAAATGTTAGGTTCATACAAATGAATACTTGGTAATCAGGGATGAGATTGGCAAAAAAGCAAAAAGACTGAAATCATACCCGAGCAAAAAATTTGTACCATAATTTATACGCGAAAGATGTTTTAAGAAGTAAAACATCAGAACATGCAACATGATGAAAATATTACACTATAATAATTAACAGCTTAATTATTTATAATTCAGTATGTATAAATAAGAAAAAGAATATTAAATTATTATTAAATCATTCACATTAAAACTTGACAAACAAGTTTAACATGTCATCAGGGGCAAAAGAAAATACAAAATTAGACATTAAAACATATTTACCACCTGCACATTACTGAGCAGCAACATTCACCCAACAGAAGTCTGAGAAGAATTATATTTAATAGTCTTTTGATAAAAGTTAGCTAAAAAAAATAAATAAAAATAAGGACAAATAATTTCTTTTTTCTTCATGCAATTGTGTAAAGTGTGTGCTCTTTACACACTTAGTGCTTTTGTGTAAAGTAAACTCTTTATAAATTATAATTTCAAAAACGGAAGATAGGAAGGTTTATTTTCTTTTTGTAAAAGCGGAATTTTCGGAAGAAAAAGCAAATTTTTGCGGAGGGAAAAAAAACGGAATTTTGGGAGGAAAAAAAAAAAGCGAAACTTCTCTAAAATAACAAAAAAAAAAGCGGAAATCTGTCAAAAAGCGGAAGAATCTCATCCCTGGAATTAAAAATCAGTCCTTAATTTATGATAATACAGTAAACAACAAAAATAATTCAAAATATATTACATTAACTTGTCAAAATATCACCTATGAATTATAATTATTAAGTCTATTCTTTTGTTAATTTGAATATTTGGAACAATATTGGAGAGCAGTATCAATATAAACTTTGCTTGTTGCATATGAAAACTTCACTGTAAAAGAAGTTAGACTTTCATCAGAATGAAAACAGAAAAATTACTGATAAAGTGGCATTTTTAGCTGCATTAGAAACAGCCTGTTCAGCAAACTGGGCAACCATTTCTAAGGTCTGTTGATCATCTATATGAAGTTCTTCACCAATTCCAGGAATAACTGTGGATTCTTCATTTGTTTCATCTGACAGTTCACTTATTTGGTTTGCCATCAAAGGACTCTTGGCTCCCAATCGAACTATTTCGGCAGGCTTTCTTCTCACATATTTCTAAAAAATTTAAAGCTTGCTAAGATTCTAAATTTATCTAAAATAGACTTATACATCAATTATGACATATTTCAAAAACCAGTTGTACATTCTTATTTTTTTAATATGATGAACAGAATGGAGTTTTCTTTGCAGAGTACCGCAAGGATACGAAGCGTCCAAGATGCACTTCCACATGTAATTAAGGTTTGGTCAGTCAAATCAGATAAAATAATTGAGAGGAGCTACTAAATGGTGGAGAGAAGCTAGTGCTATTGATTACATTAAAACTTGAGCAGAAATGCACTGCAAGATGCTAGTGTAGTGTGAAAATTTGGAAAAAGGGGTTTCCATGTCCAGATCCGTTTTTGCATTTAAGTTACTGCATTGCAACTCAACAAGATGTTAATTAGAAGACCAAATTAGATTAAAATGGACCAAAACAATACAATTTAGCACCTAAACGGTGATAATTTTGAACTGAAAGTTAAAGCTCTCGGTAAGAAATGCGGGTTGATTAAGGTCGAAATGTAAATTTTGAGGAAATTACAGGTCCAGATTCTCTTTGACTATGCTCACATCCCGACGTCTTTTAATTGTCAGAATTCAGCATCAATCTGGGTCTCTTTCAAGAACTCAGAACGAATGGGTCATATGATGGTAATTGCAACAGTTTGTTGGGAATCTGGGGTACAGTAAACTCTCGATTATCCGGCATTTAAGTAAGCGGAAAGCTCAACTAACCGGAAAAATTAGAAAATGAGTTTTTCTAACAATTTTACATCCACACGCCAAAATTTAGCATGCACCATTCCATTCACGCAGACAATTTATTTCTGGAAAATGCAACATCCGTTCCGCACGGAGGGGCATAGAAGGGGAAAAAACAAAACAATACAGCAATATACAGTACTGTGATGTACACAGACTTTTTCTTTTTTTTTTTGGGGTGTTCAAAAGCAAAAGTGAGAACCAAAAAATAATAATAAAAGGACCTCACCTTTCGTCGAAAAACGAGACCTAAAAACGAAATCGCCAACCGAGAAAGGTAAAGGGATAGAATCGGTGAAAAAAAAGCTCATGGGGAGTTACTCCAGATTGGTGTCTCTTTCTTTTCCTTTATTTATTTAATCTCCGAATACCGGCAGATGTTAAATCCGATACGTAATATCAGGTGCAGGAGCGAGTATTGCGCAATAACCCTTTCGATTTTTTAAAAGCTAATTAGTTTTGATATTCAATCTGGGATTTGTTTATGATCACTTAAAAGAGTTTTATTATTCTAGCTGAGTAGAATATTTTTCAGTTTCATCAACTATTTTTATATGCTTATATTTTTACAATATATATATTTGCGGTAAAAATTCGGAAACAGATCATACTTTTTTTATCATCAATGTTAAATTAAAATCTTCATAATATGTTTTGTAAATACGTTACGGAAGATACAGAAGTATTCTTGAAAATAATATTTAATGCACATTTCAAAATGACAAAAACAAATTATTTGGCCGAAAAAATCTGAAAATAAAAAGGACTATGGCTACCCCCTCCCACCTTCATTTTTCCCGTCACACTCAACTATACGGACTTTTCAGGTATCCGGAAATCGGCGTTTCCCGAGCATGCCGGTTAGTTAAGTTTTTACTGTAATTTTTCAAAGAATTTTTTAGAAATAAATTTCATAAAATCCAAAACAGGTTCAATTTTGAGGTCATTATGAATAATCTTGCATCTAACGTACCAAGGAGCATCAACTATCCTCATGAGCTGTTGATTTCACAGGTTTTTTATTGAAGTTGTTCCCCAAATGTGGGAGCCATATAGCAGAATGGGTCTTAGAAATGCTTTGTAGAGCAGAAGCTTCGCTAATTTACTCTTTCGAGCAATTAACCTTCCGAGCGTAAAACTCATGGTTTTGGCTTTATTAAGTGCTTTTGGAATGTGGAGCCAAATGATAATTTTGTGTCCAACATTAAACCTAAGTAGTTGTTAACCTAGTTAATATGATGAGTTGAAAGATGGTGTGCTTGACAGAATTGTTAATCAGCTGTGAATTCTCTGTTTTTAAACTTTTCTTTTAGTGTTCTTCCAAAATCTTGTAAATGTGTTTTGGCAACTGTTCTTTGTATGTTTTTGTTAGTGATGTATTTAATATTTGTGAGAAAATTAATTCTTGTGAAATATTGCAAGTTATTTGTTGAACCCAGCTTAAATATGTAATTTAAATAATACAACAGGGTTCATACACATTTCCTCAAAAGAAAATCAAGGACTTTTAAGGACTAAAAAAACCAAAAAATAAGGACCTCTAAATTGAATAAACTTAACGAATTGTCGCACGCATTTTTAAATAAAATGTCTTATTTTTGCAAATTCAACCTATTAGATGATAAAGTATAATATAAAACACAGAAGATACATTACAAATTTAACACAACAAAACTCCTAAAAATATGAATTAATAAATTGATGAAAAAAAACCCCATGAAACTGGTAATCAAATCAATATCTTTTAATTCCAAACTTATTTCATTCAATTTTACATCCAAGGTATTAATTTTAATTTCTTTTTCAGAAATTGTTTTTCTTAGTTGAATTGAATAAATAAATTTATGTCCTTTGACTTTTCAGCCTCATTAGCTAAATCATTTGCTTCCTCATTTGTTTGGTGTATGTCCTTTTCGAGGAACATTTTCTTTTGTTTTAAAAAATATATTTCCTCCTCTCGAGCTTTTCGTTTCAGTCTTTTCTTTGGATCTTTCACTTTCTAAATACTGCATGTATTTTGCTCTAGCTGAGGTGGCAGCCGTCCTCATTTGTTTAGTAATTTTTAAGTAATAATTTATCCCAGATAGCTTAATAAATTCATGATTTACACGCATATGCAGCATCTTTTAAATTTTCTATTTCCAAGGCCTTGTTCACTGAAAAACCTCCTTGTCCATGTGACAGTATTAATACCATTTTGATAATCTTCCAAACTTTTTCATAATGATTATTGCTAAAATAAGTTTGTAAGAAAGTATCAAGGGAATCACTCCTTGGATTGAAAGAAGTAAATTCAAATGAATTTAGCCTTACAATATTTAACAGAAAATCTGCATAGAGTAACAAAATTTCGTCGAAATCTTTTTCCAAAATACGTTTATTTTGCGACAACACAATCAATACCTTTTTCATTTTTTTCTTGTGCTTTTTTGGGATATCCAGCCATTACTTGTGGATCAATGCAAATCGCACGTCCTACTAGTGCATAATTCACAGGACATTTCTACATGAAATGTTTTATCATTGTTATGATGTTTTTTCGTCTATCCTGTCTGAGTGTGAAAACATCCTTGTCTGCTAATTCCCTATTTTTTATCTTTTCTTAAATTAGTTGCTCTGCAGCAAATCCTAAATACACTTAACTTTTATCATTATACAAGTTTGGGTCACTGAAGTTGAATTTGCATAAAGTCTCAGGTTTCTCAATTCTTTCATTCTCTGGTTTCAAAATTTTGAAATGTAGAATGCAATCATTAACAAGTTTTAAAACATCACTGGCAAAACATGGAAGTAAAGGTTTATCACTTTGATACCGGTCTAAAAATGGTAACAGCACTTTTGACAATCATTCCTATAAAACCATGGACCAAAAAAGGCCATCTGTAACTTCTCCCTTATTTCCCAAAGTGTATGCGATGAATATGGATTCGTAGAACGTGAGCAGTGTCGCCCCCCCCCATTCCGCGAGAGCCACGACGACCGAGATTAGAGCCGCCGAGAAGGAGGAATTAGAAAAACGATAATCGGTGAAATTTTAAATTTTTTAATAATGGTAGAGTAGAAAGTAAGGACTTTCAAGGACTTTTTAAAAATGGGGCATAAAAATAAGGATTTGTAAGGACTTTTAAGGACTAAATGTAAAAGTAAGGACTTTTAAGGACTTGTAAGGATGCATACGAATCCTGTACAATAGTAGATAATAGAAGGATTTTTTTCACACTGTATTTTCTATTCAAAATTATCTGAAATCTCTATTTTTCACTTATTCGTACCAATGCATTAATAGATATATAAAAAGGCAAATCTAGAAATTTTTAATTAGTTTTCACTGGAAAATATTAATAAGCTTTACTTTATGAGATATAGTTTAGGCAATAGTTTCTCACTTCAATTACTTTAGTTTCAAGGAGATTTACCGGAAAAGGAAACCATCTACTCCATATACCAAAAGATTTAATCATGTTAAATACCAACACTTTTTTGTCCAGTTCTAACATCGCAATAATTTATGAATGTCAATCTGATCAATTAAAAAAAGACTGTAAAGATGCATGACTTCTGGATCATTAAGCTATAATCTTCTTAAATAATTAATAGTATAGTATTAATTAACAGTATAATAATTAATTAATAGTATAGTATATAATAATAATAGTATTATAATACTACAGTCTCTTAACTAAACCTTTTAACTGCAATGAAATCAGTATTTTTTTTATTACACAATTTTCTTACAAAGTTTCTGCTAAGATCAGGCATTTCATTTTTACCCAATACACTGAATCTATACTTATAAAAGGCAATGCTTGTTTGTGTGTGTCTGCGTGTGATGTCCAGACGAATCTATCACACTTACAACCTTGAAATTTGGCACACAGGTAGTCGCAATGGTGACTGAATGCATCTCGAAGCCGAAATTTTAAAATTTAATCTAGAAAATTTTTTATTTAATGTTTTGTGTTGTTTTGGTTGATTTTTTGCACTAATTTCTCAATAGAATAAATTTCGAATAAGTTTACAACAAAAATATTTTCCCCTATCCAAAAGAGCATGCGATTTCCGTTCTAATGAAGTTAGTTTTGAATTTCTAACGTAATTTACTGAATTTTGAAAAAAATTCTAAAAATAGTCGGTTAAGCCTGTTTGGAATCTCAATTTCTCGCATCCGCCGTTCTAATTTTGTTATCAATTTGAAATTTGTTGAAATAATAAACATAACATTTCTTCGTAATTTAAGACAAGAATGGTTAAAATTGAACAGTTGGTTGAATTTTAATTATTTTTTTCTGAAGTGTTAAAAAATTTTCGCCTCAAAATTCTCTTTATGGTTCTTCAATCGGTTCTAATCAAGGTTGCGTGTCATATTTTCCCAACATGCATTTCGTCGAAATCGTATGACGACATAACCCCTTTGCTTTGCTTCGACAGATAATTCTTTTAATTTGTTCGTTTTTATACTGTTTGACAGTCGAGTACACGGCTGATATGAAAAAAAAAAAAAAAAGACAAAAAATTTTAAGCCGCTCTACGTGGGGGGCGATTTTTTTTTTTTTTTTTGTCTTGACCGAATCAAATCGGCTGTAGTTCTAGACCAATGATGACAATTTTTTCTTCTTTTTTGATTATGGATTAAAAAAAACTTTGGAATGAATAGGGTATAATAGCCTTTGTAGCTGAAAATCCCAAAAAACCCTTTTTCAAATCAAATCAAATCAAATGGCTGATATCTTTAGTTAGAGAAGACTAGAAAAAATGAAATATGATTTCAAGGAGCTATTTACATAATATGGTTTCAAAGTTTAAATCTGAAGTGAAAGATTTAATCTCTCTTTTTCTTTTCTTCTTTGATTCATTTTGGATATATTTAAATAGTATAGAAATTATGTTTGTCTGTATCTTTCGAGGCGCATTGTTCCATTTGAAATCGTTTAAGATTTCATTCGGTTTTCATTCTTTAACATTTTACCTGGTTTATAGGAATCAATCTTTTAAATCCTAAAAAAAAAAACTTTTTCGAAAATATTGGTTTACTTTTTACTCTGTGCTGTCAAATGTCATTATCGCGAAGAAAAATAAGCGGGAAAACCAATAATTTGTATCTTTTGTTATGATTTCAAAACTTTTTCGTGTCTTTGTGGGCGGGTTTTTTTTTCATTTTGTTGAAGTCCTGATTCCACGGGCAATGCCGTGCGCATACTGCTAGTTATGTAATAAAATAGAACTTCAATGAAAAAAGAAGATATCCATGAGAATTGCTGTTACAATCACACCTTTCAGTAAGCTAACTTAACAGAATTTACAAAAAACTTACATTGTTAAAATTTATGCAATATCCTAATATATGCTTATTACAGCATTACAGACATTACAATATGAAATCATTGGATAATAAGTATAAAAAAGTTAGTATCTGAAATTTTTTGTTTCTTCATTTATTATTATAATAGAAAAACAAACTAAAAAAAAGCACAGCTATTAAAAAACATATTGTTAGATGTATAGAACAATATTGAATTAGTTTGCTTTTTATGAAAAATTAAAAGGTCAAATTAATTGAATGAGTTGGATCACAGGATTTAACTACTCACTTTCCCTCACAAAAAAAAAAAAAAAAAAAAAAAAAAAAAAAAATTTTCAGCAGTTTTTTTTTTTTTTTTAAATGCTGAGAAACCAAAAAGGTAAGAAAGAAATCTTGTAAAATAGTGCAATGAATCATAAGTTTGTTTTTAACAAATTTTCAAAATTACATGTTTTCTTCACTAATGAAATTAGTTGAAGGTTTTGTGTATTTAAGCACATGTGGCTACCATATTAATATTCTGATGAATAATTTGAAATTATGTTTGGTTTTTATTCAATGGCAGTTTTCAGGAATTTTAAAATGCTGGTAATATCAAATATATTGTTACAAACATGTAATGTCGCTTTCCAGCAGTGTTAGCCTCATGGTTGGAAAGAGACATTTACAAAGATTTTATGGGATGCCAGGAGTTATGAAAGCCATTGAATCCCAACTTTGGCGATAAAATATAGGATCCCGAAAATGCTAGAATTTTTTTGCTACCTCTATTAGGAACAAAGTTATGGAGATTCTTCTGGAAATTTCCTGTGATATCACATCCTGTTGGAAAAGAGTATTAAATACCGACCTATTCAACGAGCAATAAATATCTTTGGAGTGCGAGTGTGTTTGAATCTCTCTTTTGAGTTTTGTCTGCAGTGCGAGAGGGTAAACTGATAAATGCCGAGTGGTAGTGAAAGTGCTATTACCATTATTATCAATGATTTCTTGTCTGTTTGTGTTGCTAATTTGTGCAAGTGCTGTTTTTCTTGCTTCCTGTGCTTCGTGTTTTCTGGAATATTTGTGAATAAAGGAATATTTATAATAATTTGGAATATTTTAATAATTATATAATAATTTGGAATCTGGAATATTTATAATAATTTGCCCTTCTCCACTATCCGGCTTGTTGGACTGTTTTCACCGTGCACACACACTGGAAGATTTTTCGCAACAATATACTTTAGTCACAAAGAATAACAAAATTAAAAATAAAAATCCGAGTCTAAAATGTGAAAGAAAGATAAAAGCTACAGATATTTAGCTCCCCAATAAGTCTGTTCTTTTTAAAATATTAAAAGTTCTTGAAACTGTTTTATATGCATACTTTAATTAGATTAAAATAAAAGGCACTAACAAATTAGAAGATATTAAAATAAAAGGTACACTAAAAGATGATCTATAGTTTCACAGTCCAAAAATAACTTCAGCTTCAGCACTTACAGAATTCTTGCTTTTCACATTATTCAAATTTTTCTGATGCTGACTAGAAACAATGCTTGAATAATAAACTGAATCATCTTCAGGTTCTTCTTTAATATCAATTTCCCCATTCAACTAGAGACAAATAAATTATTTAAAATGAATGATGACATGATAATAAAATCAAAACTTTTTGTTTTGCTTTTACTTTTTCAACATGCATATTTTTACACAATTAAAAAAACATTTAACAGTCTGAGACAAACAAACATAAGGACACAAATTTAAAAATAGAAAACTGGAGTGCAAGTTCAAGAGTTTCAACATTAAAATACATGTCACAGGCAATCTGAAGCATGAGTAAAATTTTGTTATTTAAAAACATGCATAACTTCTAAAAGAATACTTTTATTTTTATGTGGAAGAACATACTTCTAAGTACTTTTCCACATGATTTATGTCATTATTATGGTACTTTTTGGTGCTTTGTGATTAGGGGGCTCCAATCATTGCCAAGCCTGAATGCTGGTGACAACATTCATAGCTAAGATTTGATGTTGAAAATTATCACTAAGATTTGGCAAGTTATCACTCAGATTTAGTAGGCTTTTGTGTAGAGCCCTGCTAACAGAAAAGTATTCACTTTTTATATACTGCAATCATATTTTACATTCCTTTTTTAAAGAACAACCATAACAGTTAAGATAAGCTAATATAATACAGCATTTTCAAATCTTTGTCAACATTGTAGCACTGTGTGCCAATGAGTCACCTGCGATGGGAAAATAAATAGTTCTCATTTGATGATGTCAAGATTATAAGGAGGGTGGTTTAATTGCTTTCAGCCTCGGTGTCACCAACAACACATGGTAAAAGATCGTCATAAAATAACAAAAAGTCAAGGACTGAACGTGCATCTCCTCATGTTTTGGAATGCACAGAGCAGTTTTTTAAGAGAATAACAATAATTTAAAGCATTTATGATAAGAAGTGAATTTCTCGGTTTTAGGTAAGAAGTCTACCCATGCAAAAGGCTCAATAAATAGTAGTTGGACTGCAAGAAAAATAATTTTATGTCATGCAACTACTTCCAAGCTAAGCTTTCAAGAGATATTAACAAGCCCTTTGCTGAACAACTAGCTACCACAAAACCAAAATAAATCATTAATCACTGCGTCATGTACATTTATCATAGCTGCATCAATATCTAAACTTATTGGCAATCTTGCCAAAATAACATTAATTAGATCATAATGGTAAGTGTATATTGAAACTAAATTATGATAATGATTATTATATTTAACACCTTAACAGTTTTGCCTGACCTCCACCCATGCATCAAATTAAGTCATTTTTAAACATATAAGCTAAAATTAAGTCATTCAAAGACATTATAGCTTGATACAAAAATGACCAATAATCCATTAACATCTCAAGTGCTCTATGGACATGTAGTTGAATTAATAGGACAACACATCCCCAAAACAGAAGGGATCATCTAATTAGACAGTAGAAAAAACTACACTGTTAAGTGGTTAATAATCATGTGTATTTTTCTGTTAGCTTGATATCAGCTAAAATATGCACAAAATATGCCATTTACTGCAAATTTATGCCAGGAAACTTTTTACTTCTTGCCAACTTCATGACATTAGTTTGCTATACTTGATGGACTTTTGCAAATCTATTATATTACACAATAATAAGAAATAAAAATTTCACACCAAAATTTTGATCTGTGCAACAACTGCTGTCAAGCTAACAGAAAATTGCATACTTATGATAATTATACATTTCATATATAGAGAAAAACTTATAGACAGAACATGTAAGATCAATTCCATGCTATACTTACTTCATTTCCTGATAAATAATTACATAGTTCTTCAGCACTCAAGCACTCATCATCAGAGTCCTGTTCAATCAAAGAGTCAGTTTCATCGGCATCCTCTCCTTCAATTTCCTTATGAAAAGAGGCAAGATAATTGCGTATGTCAGATGCATCCTCCTCTTCTTCATGATTTAATTCATCCATTCTGTCAATGAATTCAGAGTTAATACTAGTTTCTTTCCAAAGGGTGTTAAATGATGAAACTTCATTAGTTAAGAAGATAATTTTCAATGAGATTTCTTTAATGGCACTTATACTTTTAAAAATATCAGTGAAAAATCTTACAAAAACAATTGGTTTATAAAATAGTTTCCTTTGAAGTTTCTGACACTAGTAAATTGTTTTACATGAGAAGGTTGTTTTAGCAACATTACAAAGAAATTAGACTTAATATTTTATTCATGAAGAACACTGTATTTAAAAAATTGTTTCAAAGTTCAATTACTACAAACCAATTTTCATAATGCCATATTTTTAATAGGCATAAATTATATGCTTATTACTTACTGTATGACCTTTTAATTTAATTTTATTGTTCAACATTGTCCATTCATTCTTAATTTATAAGACACAAGTGTTTTAAATCATAAACTTAAATGATAATAATTAGAATTCATACATAACCTGAGGAGATGAAATTAAGGGAAAACGCATGGGTATTTAATTTTAACTTTATAGTCTGTAATAAATTAAGTTGACAATACATAGAAAGCTATTAGCAGCCATATAACTTTTGGATGACGTTTTAATGTGACTAGAGCTAAAACAAGAGTCTCAGAGTATTAAACAAATTTCTTTTTTGTGCATAGAATCATTTATGCAGATTTATTTTACTACGCTGAATATCAATTAGTGGTGTTTAAAACAATATTTTTTTCAAACATATAAATTACTTTTAAGTATATTAGGATCCCATTAAGAACTACCTATATTTGCATAAAGAATAAACCACTTAGCTTTCCCCATACTCACAACTAGAGTCGTCAGTGACTCTAGTTGAGAAATAAGACTTAAAGCAAATTATTGACAGAAGTTTTCTTCTTCATCGCTGTTATTTCCCTCTGGCTTCATTTGGTATGTATAGCAATATTATACAGGTCGTGCCTTTTCTTACTGGTTTTCTTTATTGCATCACAATTTTGTACCATCCATATTTTTAGAAAATTCAAAAACAAAACACAGAAAATAAAATTTTACACTTTTCAAAATTAACTCTGCAAGTGGCTGCCTATTTTTCTTCTTCTTCTTTGTGTTCACTTCCAAAGGGTCTAGTTCATATTTATTTGTATATAGTCTTTAAAATTTCTTCAGATTACAAACAATCAAGAAATTAAATAAAATGAAAACTAGAGATCCCAATGAATGATTTACTATTATTAAAGTTATATTTTAAGATGATCACCCCAAACAATACAGGATTATATCCCACATTTTAAGGTTAATTATTATTATTTTTTAAAGTCAGAATGATATTTTACTGAATGGGAATGGTATCTGAGCTTATAAGAAATGATCCGAATAATTGTACCAAATACAAGTTACTTGAGCCTGCATCCCCCAACTGCCTAAATAAATACAAAATGCCAGAAAGTAGACCTTCAGAACAGAAAAAAAAAGTCAGTCATTAGATTCACATACTTTTCTTCTAGCTCAACAGCAGCTGAAATGTTAAATAAAGCAACCTTTTGGAGTGAAATGTGCAGCTTTCTGCCAACTTTGCACCATAAGGCTGCTGTACATGCCACACTAATGGAAAAGTAATAATTTATATCATTATCAGAAATTATGTAATTCATCCGTCTTTCATCAAAAATGAATAGAATATAAGAAAATGACTAGAATAGATATTAAAAGATTATTCTTTTATATTTAGATTAGAGTTAATTTAGCATATCTAAAGACTGAAGGGAAAATAGTAATGTAAATTATAAAATTCTCATTCCTTTTCATAAAGTCTTTCAGCTTCATCATAAAAAATACAACATTTGAAGTATAATTTATACAATCTTAATTACTTAATATTATAACTATAATTTTTTTCTCCATCATTAGTTTTGGAATGCACTAGTAACTGTATCATTATCAGTTATCTCATTACATTTTTAAATTACAGAAATCAAGTTAATTTAAAATTTTATTTTAAAAAATCAGCAAATTAGGTGAATATTTCATTCTAAACTTACATACACTTAAAGTAAAACTGGCAAGTTTCAAGATATATTACCACTTTATCATAAACACAGCTTCATTTCTTTATTAACCCATTAACATCCAACTTATTTAAAACCATAAATTTCAATTTTTAAATTATGTTAAAAACAAGATTAAGATAACTGAGAAGTAAAATTAAATTGTCCCCTCCCCCCAATATTTTTCAAAGAAAAAAAATTTTAAAAATGGTAGAAGGCTTTCTTATAGGTATATATTAAAGATTTTTAAAATATAGTAAGATTTAAACAAATAGATATTACTTTAAATTCCTTGCATTACTTTGAAAATTTAAATTTTAAAAAATCCCCATCGGCAGGTAAAGTTTGATTCCTTTAATCCAGAGATATAAGAAAATGAGCATTTAGCCCTCTATTTTCATAGGGATAAGAGCTGCAAGAATAAAAGTGGGTGGAAGAGACTGCAAATGACGAGAGCTTTACAACAAAGGGCAACATGTATAGGTTGAAAGGAGGAATCTTAAGTTCGGGGATGGGAGGGGGCAATCACTTTTCAGCTCATAACTTCTAAGCAATTGCAGCTATCAAAAAACTTTAAATGCAAAAAATGTTCGTTGTGATAAGGCGATAATTCACCTCATTTGAATTTTCTTTCTATCTTCAATTGTAAAGGAATTATGGGGAAATTAAATTTTCCACCACCTTTGAACTGGAAAGCCCATCTACAAACGCCAGCGAGATTTTCACTATCCTTAAAACATGTCCCATGCTGGTTTAAAATTAAATCAAAATTACTCCAGTTACGTATTGTGTTCACAAGATAATGTGGGCAAAAGCATTATACATATAAATAAACTTTTGGACCAAGGGTCGTTTTGGGTTCTGGGGTCATGAAAGATGAAGATCTACAGAAATTTTCTAGGAGTCGTGTCAAGAGAACCATTGCAATAGGTAGAGTTCCTATATGGAATCTGCCTAGAAACCGAGAAAAAGATTTTAAAATTATGACATTTTGACTTCGAAACCTGTCTAATGAGTATTATATGTCATTTGAAACTGGGTAAGACTTAAGAATATGGTGCAGCTTCGTAGCCATAATAGTGCTAACCGTTAAAAATCTCGCCAAGAGTTTAGTCAAAAAAACTTCTGGGATTACTACATTTGCCAAATAATCACCTGAAAGTAATTCCATTTTGGAGACCACACCATATTCTTAAGTCTGGTTGAAAACTGCTTAGGAGTTAGGGAATACATATTGACTTGCTAGACAGAGCAGAAAAGAAACAACAGAATGCATTCAGTTTAGTGAAATGTAAATGCCCTATAAATACAACACTAGGCATTAATGGGTTAATGCTAAGAGTTCTGGAAAAATTTATATCCAAGCTCATTTTTCCTTGCACATGTACTAAACCCTACATATATGGGAACTTTTCACTGCATATATGCCAGAATACATACATATTATCCATATAAATACAAACCATCAATATATGTATCTAATTCTAAATCACATTTGATAGTTTGCATTTGTATCGAGTATAAGTATTCATATTTTCTTTAAAATAAATGAAATGCTATACAAAATAAGATATTTAATCTTCCATCGGGCACACTATAATTTTTTTAAAGTTTATAACACAAACCAAGATTGTACAACAAAGACTTTCTTCTTAGCTTCTAATCACTGTCCTTGCATTCAAAACACTTTTGCTAGAGAGTGAATTTTGTAAGGTTTTTCCCATTTCCTTTGGTCCTAATAGAAAGTATATGAAGTTTCATTCCTCTAAATTAACTGTAAGGTTTACCTGTAAAGCCCTGAAATTAAAAAAAAGTTCCTAAAATGTCAAAGCTGGTTTATATTTGTTCCAATGGACATGTTTAGTTAGAATATAAACACGAGTAAGTATTAACTGTACCCTTAGCCTGAGGATTGTTTTTCAACCATGACTACATTCCAACCAATTGATGAAGTTTTGAGGTATGATTGAAAACAGAGAAAATGGTGACACCAGTGGGAAGGGATTTTTCATTAGCTTTGTATCTCGTTAAGGATGCTGCAATCTTCTTCTTTTCAGAGTCTGACATTTTCTTAGAAAATAAAGAAAATGTTACTGCTTCTTCTGTTAAATACAACAAATGTCAACTAAATGTTAAACCCCAAGGATCGAATTTCTTGTACATGTTCAGGGACTGCGACACATTCTCTTCAGTCAGTGACTACAAGGAATGTGACAGGATTATCCTAATAGTGTTGAGAGAACTCTTCTCGGGGAGTTAATTGACAAATGCCTAGGTCATTTCACAAAGTCAGGTGAATGTATACAATATGAATGTTTACTTGACTTAGCAAAGATATATGCTTTTGGTAAAAAATTTAAATTTGACAATAGTAAATCCAAAATTTGCATCAAATATGTTTGTTCAACGATTTGATTTTAGCTAAGGTTTGGTTGAATGCCCAAAATGCTACAGATACTCCTGTAAATGATCTGATGCTTTGGGAGTCCTTGAATCTGCATGAGAAATACGAACATGAGTTGTCAAAGCTGGTCTTTTAACTTTCAGTAGACATTTGTGGTTTAAATTGGTTTATTTGACAGAAGAAGCAGTAACATATTTTTTATTTTCTAAGAAAATGTCAGACTCTGAAAAGAAAATTGCAGAATCCTTAATAAAATACAAAGCTAATGAAAAATCACTTCCCACTGGTGTCCCTGTTTTCAATTATACCACAGAACAGCATCAATTGGTTGGAACGTAGTCATGGTTGGTTTTTCATTTCTTGAAATAAGAAGATCCTGGTTGAAAAACTATCCTCAGGCCTAGGAAGAAGATTTCATGTTCAAAGAAATGAAAACTTTTAACAAGAACTTAAAAGTAGTAAATGACACATCTAAATAGGGTGCAAAACTAATGGAAGATTTCAGTCATTAGGATGCTGTGATAACCAAAAATGAAGAATATACTCAAAATCTACTTCAGTTTGTTGAAGAAAGTAAGAAAGAAAATCCTTGTTTTAAGAAGTCAGTTTTGAATGAAATTTAAAGTGATGAAATGAGATTATTTGACAATTCTTGTAATTTCTACAAGTTATTTGGACAATTAAATACTGTGAGTATCTAATTTTTTTTTTAATGTTATGTGTTAAATTGTCAAATAAAACTGTAGATTTTAAATTATCACTGCATTCATTTTAATATCCTTCTTTAACACTTTAGTAAATTTTTAAAAATTTATTGTGAACATACAGTAATTGCGGTATGGTGTTTCCAAAAAGCAACAATGCAGAATTATTGCAAATTTTAACCTTTTTATGCTTTTTTTTCCCAAGTCGCTAAAGGTACAGTTAATACTTATAGTTGTGTTTATATTCCGACTAAACATGTTCATTGCAACAAATATAAACCAGTTTTAACACATTAGCAACCATATAAAATTTCTTGAAAAAATTTTAAAATTTGACATTTTAGGGGCTTTTTTTTCAAATTTCAGGGCTTTACAGATAAACCCTACAGTTAATTTAGAAGACTGAAACTTCATATACTTTCCATTAGGACCAAAAGGAAAGGGAAAACCCCTGAGGAGCAAGGTTTTTTTTAGACACCCTAATATTGCACCTACTGCTTTTCATGGATTTTGATTATCATTTTCTTTCTTTTGAACACAAACCACAAGCTCTTCCTCTCAATGCTGGTTGCTGTTAACTTGCTTTTTTGGGTTGTGATGTATAATTTAGGCTTAAAGACATGGTAATGTCATATGGAAATGATCAGATTTTTTGGGCTTGAGTAGTGAGGTGTTTTTTCATAAGACTGAGGGTTAAGTTTTTCAAGAAAATTCTTTGGCTTTGTGGATTATTACATATTAAATATTTTTGACAATGTAAAAAGAAATACTAAATCGTCGTAATGCATACTGGATATATAGTTACCAAACTGAAACATAAGGACATGAAAAAAATTATGAAATTACACAAGCGGGCACGTGGCATAAACTTTACGACAGAAGCATAAAACAGTATGAAATCACCTTGAAACTCGGTAAAACACATTTAGTACTCTAGAGAGGGTTCGCATGAAGGAATAGTAAAGACCTTCAAACAGTTTTGACTCTGAATGTGAGAAAAGGATATGAAAAGTGCGGTTTGTTGCAAAATTTGTGCAAAAGTGCCTGCTGGAAGCTTAATAGGAAGTCTACAGCTTACATCATTATTCTAGTAAATGAATAGTTCTTGTATATGCATGCAAGTAGTTAGACAGATTAGTACAACTTGTGAGGGTGATAGTTGGTACATTCCAGGTACTACTTCATAAAAATAGTAAGGAATAAATATGATGTGTGGTTGCTGAATGCCTTCTAATTTTCATTACCATTTAGATACCAAGAATATAAGTATATATATTTTGGAGTATAACTAGAAATTTTGCAGCTAAGGGTATGTAAGCAGATCAGTTTAAACTCATGCAGATGTTAACATTCTAAAGTTAATCAATAAGAGATACAAAGTAATATTCTCTATATAAGATTAATACTAAAAATCTGCATAAATAAAATATTATTATAGATGTATTTGATATAGATGTTTTCGTTCATGAAGATGCTTATAAATAAATAGAAAAAATATATCTATTTGAATAGGTTTATTTATTTAAAATATTTTTAATGAACTTCTTTAATTAGTACAACAGATTTCATTGGATGCACTCAACAGTAAATTCTAGTTTGCTCAAAAAACCGCTAACATTGAGACTTTGTCATTTCATTTTGTAACAAATGATGTATCAGTGTTTAAACTTTAAATAACATTTTGATTCAATTCTTCACAGAAAACCTGAAATTATATTTCCCTTTCCCAAGATTCAAATTTATAAATCCATAAACTCTACTCATGCATCCATTATATTATGATTTATTCAATCAGCTATTGTGAATATGGAAATGTATAAACTGTCAAAAAGCTATCATATCATCAAGTTCTGATATGCCTTCCTGTCCACTAATACAGAAATAATTTAGACTATGTTTCAATCATTTGTTTCTTTACCAAAATGTAATAAAGATGTTCCCACTTAAAATAATTGTCTTCTAAATATTCTGGTGGTAATAATTACAATTATGTTATTAATAATCAACTACGGAAATTTCATCAAGTACTCGAAGCGATGTGTGTGTGCCTACGAGTTTCAAGTTTTTGCTATAATGCAACTCCCCACTAAATTTTCTCAGTTACGTCTTAATTTTCAATTTTATAAGTTAAATAATGCTCATAACTTTACACCATTGATGAAAAATCTGATAACAGAGTACTCTGGTGCTGATTTATAGAATTATGTTTCATTTGCTGGTGTAGCGCCATCTGGTTCATAAGATACAACACGTTTGAAAATGTAAGCAAAAATCATTTAGATACATTCTAATGTTTACCTATTTAATATGGCCTTTAGAAACAAAGAATATAAAATGTGGCAATTAACAAAATATCAGAAATCAACTCATACTAGCGTTGATTTACTTCACTATTTATAAATCATTTTAGGTAAACGAAACGACAGCTTTATTTACAGTTAGAAATTCCACAGTTAAATCCATAACTAATTGAAACCATTTTGAGGAATGAATAAATAGGTACAAAATTTGGAAAAAATAAATCGTTGACACATATCTGTAGAGTAATATCTTTATGCTGAACTCATTCTAAAGAACTTTTCTTCAAACCAAGGAATATGGAATCCATTGCCACCTCTAAAGCAATGTGGTCAGTTTCTTCATAGAAGTAAACTTAATTCCCAGATAGTATTAAAGAAAAGCTTCAAGTCTCTATTAAGAGTATGAAAGGTTACTAATACTTAACCGAAGAGAAAAACGGAAGATAAACGCACAATTTCTCCAATCTTTAAGCATAAAAGAATTGTTCTCATTTTCGCATGAGAAATCAATGAAAGGATTGTAACCTGTCTCAAGGGAACTTAAAATTGAGAATTGAGACAATGTACATTCTCTTCTGATAAGTTCCAAGAACATATTTATTCACTTTTGCATAACCGATGGTAAAGGTAATAGTTTTAGTGACAATTCACTTCAATATTTTAAATTATCTCTTAGATGTATCAAATTACTTTTATCAATATGAAGTTAAGGATGTTACGAAATATTTCTAAATTTATTTTTCTTTTTATTTTATGGAATATTCATAGCAGCAATCGAACAATGCTTTTGAGAAGAAGAAGTAATTCTTGTTGCATTATTTGTTCTCATAAAAAACTATTGGATATCCGCAAAATCTAGCCTTTACGTTTTATTTTTGTTTGCTTTTTGAATGGTAGATTTGGCAATGGTGAATTTTGCTGCGCGTTACGCCATTACGTTTAATGAAAAATATTTATAGTTTTATCGATGTGTTTCAATTATTTAGTACTTGATTTCAGAGACGCAAATTTCACTTATCGAACATTATCTTTTCCTACTAAGAAAGCTTCAAAGCTGTTTGAAGCTTTCTGTGTAGTATTCATGGAACTATGAACCTGGACTCGTTGTCTTTTGCTTTGTCTAATATTAGTTATTCTGTGGCTAATTTGACTAAAAAGAATTTTAAATCTAGTGTGCAAGAAATATCCAGAGTAAGTATTATCCTTGTGCAAAAGGAATTTCTCCCTTTTACTGCCTTTGGGTACGGGGCTGTTAATCAATGTGCCCTGTGATAGCATACATATGATGCTGAAAGCAATATGAAATAAATAAAAGCCAGGTCATATTCCACCTTTCTCGGTATTATAAAAGTTTTCAAATAAAAAGGAAGTGCCGTTTGTCAACGTCATAGAAGGCTATAAGCGTGTCCAAATTCTTGTATGGAATAGGCCTAACACGTATACACCTTGACTGAAATGCATTTCTTGTGTTACAAAACAATTATATGGTACTTTTATTAATATTTCATTTCGAAATCATGTGATGCATTTTTTAATAAATTTTGTAAACTTTTTAATCGCAACTAAATCTTTTGACAAATTAGCTGATGATTTTTTGTCCCTTTGTTATTTTTATTTCCACTTGGGATTTATTGCATTCCTATAACTTATTATTTTGATAATTCAAAAATCAAATGGACAGTTTACCACATTTTCATATATGGATGTTTTTATTATTTTCATACATTTAAAAAAAAAAACATTTATTTATAGCAGAAAGGTCCTTTAAAGGATTTTGACAAAACATGGTTAAGTTACCAAAATATTTGTTAGAACTATCCATTTAGTTTGGAAATATTGTGTTTTGTTTTTCACAAAACTAGAATGCAGAAATTAAGTAGAGGCTTGGAACCTGTATGTTTACAAGCTGAAATTTCTGCCATTTGAAATGTTTTGATATGACTGTTTGGCTACTATAATTTTTAGTATCAACAAATTAACTTTCGAATTATTTCATTAAAAAATTCTTAACTAAAATTACCTAGTTTTTGCATATCATTGAAGTTCATAAGCTCCCTCAAATTAATGTATTTTGTGTAAAAAAAAAATAAGAACTGCAAAATACTTTCAGTATTTTTTGCTTTGTATTTATATTAAAAATAAAACATAATTGAAAATTTTACAAAACATTCAACTAGGTAGAAGCACCTAGTTTTTTTATATGTGTATATATAAATTTTGGATGCAATGACTGTTGCATCATAGTATGTAATTTCTTTATGTATAATACAAAAAAATAAAATTTTAAGAGATAAAACCTTGAATCATTTTTCAAGGAAACTATACTTATATAGCCACAATTAGTTACCTTTCTAATTTTGTTATGCAGACCTTGGTAAGTTCAGTATATATAGTGACATCTTGACACTGCATGTCTTTAAAATTAAGGTGACCAACTTTTTTGTTATGAAAAGGAGGATACAAATGAAATGAAGAAAAAATATAGAAAATAAAAGAAAGAATTTATTCACTGCAGCAATAATATGATAAATGCATAATAAAAATATTTAACATTTTAATTTATCCTATTAATTATTATTTAAATACTTTTTCATTGAATTAGTATTTTTTGTCAATATATAATCGGTAAACGTGGAGTTTAGGGTGTGTACTATTTTCTCGCCAATTTTCTTTGGTGCAATTTTATTTGCTATCGACAAACACTGTTTAGGATGCACAATGAGTTTTTATAAGTCTCCTGTGCATTCGATGTCTACGGCGTCTCAAAACGAGAGATTGAGCATGCAATGCTGAAGGAATTGCAAATGTGTACCAGGCATATTTTTTTAACTTAAAAAACCATCAGCGGCTTCGCTTTCAGCAAAGCTGGCCCCTTGTAGCTTCGCTTTTTGATTGAGGAACAAAACACACAGGGAAAGCACGAACACAGGAAAAATATGATGATGAAACGAAGCAAGGGAACTATTGTTTCCAGAAAAAACATTCCTTTTTCCATATTTGGAAGCCATAATCAGCAACACAGAGAAAGAGAATTGACAAATTCGATGAATGAAAATCTTTAGAAGAGAAGCGAACGGTTATTGAAAAAAATCGTTTGGTAAATGATTTAAAAATTCGAAATGAAGTATTATTCAGATTTGTATGCCGACCAATCAAATAGAAGAGAGCAAACAGTGGACCGATGGAAGTGAGGTGAAATTAAGAAATCCGCCATAGACCTGTAAACAAATCACTGACGGTGCATGCGCACATGACTCCGAAAAGATTTTCAACTCTCGTCCAAAACAAATGTTCTGGCACTGTCTCATTTGGTGAGCTTAAGGGAAACGAAGCGAGTGCACACTCTAAACTCCAGGTTAACCATATAATCTTCTAACAATGTATTGGAAATATTTGAACAAGAAATTAAATTTCTTCGAATCTCAATTTCTTCATATTCAATTTTACGGCTGGAGTATCAACATTCAGTCTCAATTTCTCACTAGAGATGCAGCGAACTATTCAGTATTTGGCTGGCCGAATACAATCAGGTTAATAATTTTTTGAAATGTGCTTTTAAATACACATTTATGGAAGAATATTACAGAATTACATATCAGTTACACAGTGCATAGGTATATATTTAATAAAGTTACATATAATTTATCATTGCAAAGGTTGAAATTATGATGCAAGAACAATAATTTTTGAGGAGGAAGTCTGTTCCGTTTGGTTTCATACACCTATATTACCAACCAGAGATGCAACAAATATTCAGTATTGGGCCTTTTTGGCCCTTCCCCAAAGATTCAGTCTCGCTGAAAGCTACACAGATATTCGGCAGAATAAATTCAGGAAAAAATTTAAAAAAATAATGTTTTAAACTTATTTAATAAAGAATATTGCAAAATTACATGCCGGCATATTTATTATTAAAAGTATATAATATTTATCCAATTTTAAGTTGTATAGTGCATAAGTGTATTTAATAATGTTGCATACCATTTATCAGACATAATACTTTTCCACAGAAACACTGATTTCAGTTTTTTCGGCATCAGATTTTATCATTCTTAATTTTCTTTTATATAATAATTCCACAATATTTTTAATATCTCAAACTTTTTGTAGAAATTTATTAGTTTTATTGTTCAATTAATTAGTCAGTCATTTTACTTCTCAGCAGGGTTGCGGTGATTTAAATCAGTTGATTAAAATTGCTGATTTAAGTTGACTGATTTTTTTTTTAAATCACAGATTTAAATCACTTTATTTTAAATATCAAGTTAATCTGCTTTAATCGAAATAAAATTGTTCGTGTATCTTTAAAGAAAGAATATGCAGAACATAAAAAATATTTCATTGAGTTTATGTAACTAGAGTACTTTCCATATCTTTGTTTTTGAGAACATAAGTAAATTAGATTTTAAATAAATCTCTAATGAGCAACAGAATAAAATGCAAAGTATGAGATGTTCCTTTTTTTATAAAATAAAATATATATTGTGAAAGGATCATGTTCACAAAGAAAGAACATAGTAAAATGCAGTGAGTTTCATTTTAATATCGGAGGAAACTAAATAGTATTGGGGACAACAAAGTTTTTATATTGCAATTATGTTCAAATGTAAGATAATTAAGTAATACATATAAATGTTCCAAACGAAATACAAACATCTACGAAGTGCAGTTTAAACTATGATCTATAGATGAGACTGGGGATGTTTGACCATAGGGGAGGTTTGACCCACCCCATTTAACTTTTTAAAAAAACTGATTTCAATGATTAAATACCAGATGGCACTTCAATAATCATCAACTCCATACCATACTAAAGTTTTAAGACCGTTTGAAAAAAAAACAGAGAAGCTATTTCCTATTTCTTGATAAGAAAAGTTAATTTTTGGTTTTTCATTTGTAAGAAACTGTGCTAATTATATGATAAAAATATTTTGGTTTATAAAGCTACCTTAAATAATGCTTTGAAAGACTGTCTATCCACTTAAATAGAAATAATAATAGTTATTAATATGTGCTTTTTGCATTTTTAATAAAATGGCTGCAAGGGGATGTTTGCCCATAGCAAGTATGGGAGGTTCGACTTGGGCCAAACCTCCCCATTTTATAATTTTAAAGGGCTAACATTTTAAAGTTAAATCTTGCATATTTCTATTTTAAAATTAATTCTATTAATAATTTCTGTATTTGCAAGATTTATATCTTAGTTGGAAAATTCTGTACCTAAAATGCTCAAAGCATATAAAATTTTCATCAAAGCAATATTGTACCATTCATATATGCTACTGTTTATTCTATTATATCTTGGATATTATTGGGCAAATAGGTATTAAAATCTTTAACAATGAAAAGAAAAAAAAATGCTACATTGGCATTTACTGAATTTCTAAATATCTCTTCATCATCAGGGTCTTATTAACACACTTCAGTAGGTTTAATGAAAAAATAATGAAGATAATAAACAATGTCTTTTGTTTTTTTTTATGCCGTTTTTCTATAAGTCAGAATAAAATAAAAAAAGAAAGGTATTCCCAACTTTAATTAAAGCTGCTGTTCTGTCATATCATTTAAAAAGACAATGTTAAAGCATTGGTTGAGGATTAAATTGATTTAAAAAAAAAAACTTTAGGAAGAGGTATATGGATAAATATAGAGGCTGTGAAAATGGAAATATATAATTTAAAGCTAATCATGTCTCCCATCAGGTATTCTCTGACATAGGGGAAGCTGAGGAATATTTACAGCTTACTTCCAAGTTACATTATGGATTAACTCTAAAGACAGTCAACAAACAAATCTGCTAACTCTGACTGGTTGGAAAAAATTTATACACAGACTTTAAGAATTATCTTTGTGAAGCCCTGAAGTCTGGGTAGAGCAATGGGCTTTAATTAAAATTTTAATTAGGAACAGATTAGGAGTATAGAAAGCTTCAAAACTTGTGTTTGTAATGAAACAAATGAACAGCCGATGTGGTAAAACCAAAAGAGTGGCTTTGAAAATTAAATTTTACTTTGGTGATTATAAAAACTTTCACAGAATGCAATTTATATGCTGTTGACAAAATAAACTAATTCTGAATTGTATGTTTTAAAGAGGAATAGTTAATTAAGTTGTTAATATGTAATTATTAATTTTTAAACATTGTTTTATTTTGTTTTTAATAAGCGGGTCAAACCTCCCTGAAGTGGGGATGTTTGACCCAGTTTTTACTATTTTGGAAAATCTTTATAAAAAATGTTATTTTATAAATTACAATAGTGTGGAAATATGCCCCCATAATATGAGTTATAAAATGGTGAAAAAACTAGATTTCAATCTTGTTTCTAAAGAAAATGGGAGACAGTTTTTTCAAAAGCGGGTCAAACATCCCCTACTTATTAAAAGGCAATGTTTGTGGTGCGATGTCGAGACGAATATATCGCACTTACAATTTAAAATGAGGATATAATTAGTGAAAATGAAATTTATAAACATGTTAACTACAGCTAAATTATCAACTGCCAGTGTTGAAAGGATTTTTTCCAACATTTGGTGTAGTCCATTCTAAATTACGGAACAGATTAGGAGTATAGAAAGCTTCAAAACTTGTGTTTGTAATGAAACAAATGAACAGCCAAGTGTAAAATTCTCCAATATTCTAACATGCAAGAATATCTATAGTCAAGAAATGTAATTTTTATTATATTGTTCCTTTTTTCCTTAATAAAATTGTCTTATATTTAAAGAGTATATATTATTCTTTAAATTTAATTCCCAAATATTTTTTAAATAGTTACATGTTTGAATTAAATTTTTTAAATTTGTTTTTTTAAAAGAAAGTACAGCTTAATGACTGTAGGGCTTATTGTCTAATATGCAGATGTTAAATATATATATTATAGTTTTAAAAAAATTAAAAAAATCTGATTTAAATCAAATCTATTTTTTTGAAAAAAATATAAAAAATCGGCAACCCTGCTTCTCGGTATTTAAGTTTGGCACAATTCTTTATTTATTAAGTTCAGATTTTTTGTTCCAAGCCTGTGTCGTGTCTGATTTATAAGAGTCTGTTGGATATGGTTTCATATATATTACCAGCTTCAGAAAATAAATGGTCACTGTACAATACTTGTAGGTGCTGAAAGATATTTTCTTACTCAAATTGCAAACCTTGAAATTTTTCTGCATTTTTTTCCCCCACTAATTAAGTAGACACTCCATCCTACATATTAGGATTTCTTTAACAAAATAGAAATTTATTTCTAGTAATTTTAATTTATCCATTCAATTTTCTTCTGTGTTTTTCATTGTCATGTTCTGCAAATGTTCTTTTATTTCTTTAAAAAAATCCCAAAATAATGAAGGTTTCTCATTATGTATTATTGAAGTTAAGGTATTTAAAATATTACAAATATACATAAAAGCAATAACATTTTTTTAAATATACAAATTGTAAAAAATCAATTTTATTTAATCTTAATTTTTTTTTCATTTAAAATTTGAAAAATATTTCGTTTACAAACAAAAGTGAAATGCTTTTAAAACTTTAGTATTCAGCTGGAAATTTGGCCAAATGTTCGATTATTCGAATCAAGATTCACTGTTCGTTACTTCCCTATTTCTCGCTTGTACAAAAAGGATTTGCAAAAGAATAAATAATTTTTCACATGGAATACGTTTATTTTTGAAATAGCTGGATATTTCCACTCGTCTTGTATCATTTTCAACATTCAGTTTCCCATTGTATTAGTTTTTCAGAATTTAAATATACATTAAGTCTTCTAATTTATTCAAAGAGATATCAAATACCGAGATTTACAGATTAGTCTTGAAATATCGAAAAGGCGAACATGCAGGAGGACACTTTTCGAGGGAGAACAGAACATTCAAAAGGACTATCCTCCCTGAAGGAGGATGATTGGACACCTTATTAAAATACATAGTACAGTAGACTCTCTAATCCGACTAGTCGGACACGCCTGTGGGAACTTGTTACTTGGTGATGAGTCATTCTTTCCTGTTAAAACTTGTAAACATTCCCCTTTTTAGTACATGATTTTTCTATTGATCCTGTATAGTTCGGACACTCTCTAATCCGACAGGTGTCTGGTCCCATATATGTTGGTTAATATATACTGTAGTTATGAAAAAAAAAAATGAGTACATGTAAATTCTGAGACAGTTAAATGAAATCTATAAAATTGGCTTTAGGGCTGCGGTAATAATTGATGGGTATTAATTAGAATAATTTATATTCTAATTTCGAGCAGAGTAGAAACACCACTTAAGATTGCAATTTAAAGGTCTATTATTAATTACAACTGGTGATGAAATTAAAATAACTAATTAAAAATAGCTATGCTCTGAGAAAGCTACAAAGTTTATTGTTCTGCCGAATCAAATAGTCCTAATGTATTTCAAAAGTAGCCGATATACTTGAGTAGAATTATGTTTTAAGTACCAATGTTCCATATTCTGTGTAATAAAAAAAATTGTATTTTAAATAAATGTGGCTTAATTTCATATATGCGTTATTTCCTTTTGTCCTAGGAACAAGTTTTGTTTTGCTATTTCAAAAGTTTATATTTGGCTACTTAACTATCTATGTAGCTAATAGCGAATGTATGGTTAGATTTATCAATTTTAATGATTCTGTTTTTATATCCTTATAATGTCCTACTGCCAGGAAAAAAACCTGCGCAGGGTTGTCTGAAATAGACTAGTCGAAGAAAAGAGGGATACGGATATAAAATCAACTGCAACATTTGGCAAACTAAGCGCACTTCCATTAGGCGAAGAATTTGTTTTCGACCGAAGTACAAAGCGAAATGAGACTTCCGCCAGTTCTATGTACACCAAATGAAATAAAGCCCTTTCCTTGACCCCCCCCCCCCAAATGCTGTGGAATATCCTGTTCCCATAACAACTGCCACTGTTTTTTCTGATGTCTAGGGTTTTTCTTGTGGTGGTAGGATGAATTCTTGAATATTGTATTTGAAATTATTCATTGGTTCGAAATTTTTTCCTTTTGTATTTTTCCTTTTGTATTTTTGCCTATTTGTTTTTATACATATATATCTATATACAGTGAAATACAACTCTAAAATATGTAATGACTAATGGAATACGAGGGCAACAGAAAAAAAAAAAACAGCTATGTCAAGGAAAGTAAAACAAATTTTTATTGAAAAAATCTCAGAATAAAGATATTAAAATATAAATGAGAAGAAATACTAAAAGGGGAAAGTGAAAATCTCAATACACACTTAACATAAGTACTTACACAATATAAATGATGTACTTTGTACCTATTTCGCATGCCTATAATGTGCCATACCTATTTTGCACATAAGTACTTACTACTGTACATGTACCTACAAGGTATATATATGAACATGCTTGTATAAATGTCCGCATATATGTAACATACTGAAAATGCAAATGTTATGTATCTAATGTAGCGGTTCCCAACTTTTTTGGTTGTGTGAACCACCTGTTGTGTAAAGAACGTTTAGAGGCCCACTAATTAAATATACGAGTAGAAAAATGCAAACACTTATAATACACTTGATGATTGACTTCGACTCTTGTCTAGCATTCCGCGGTCCACTACATACACTCTCTGCAGTCCACAAATGGGCCACTGCCCGTAGGTTGAGAACCACTGATCTAGCGTATTTAACACACCAAGTAAGTACATATTTGTGTAATGTACGTATGTTATTTGCATATACACAAAATGGAGAGGAATCTGTCCCCTCACTGAAAAAAATTGTTCCCGAGTTAAGTTTGATTTGGCGAGATCGACTGAAATCTTAATGCAGAAGTGAATTTTATTATTGAAAGGTCAAATCGGTATGTTTCATAATTTAAATATTTTTAATTTTGTATCATATAATTGGCTGTATTATATTTTACTTAGTGAAATTTTTCTTGCATCCTCTATGTTCCAAGAAATAGTATGAAAATGGTTGATCTAGTAAATTATCTTAATCGACCATAATTTTTTTCTGTACACTAAATTTTTAGTCGTTTACAATTTCAAATTTAGTTCCATTTAGTGTTTTGAATTAGCATTTTCCAAACTTCTATAAATGATTCGCAAATTATATGATTAAATGCAATGAAAAAATAAAAATCCATTTAACATTTTTTTTTGTTTTGTTTTGAGTTTGACATTATGCAATAGAACCTGAATTTTTTTAAAAAATTTACCTGAATCTAATAGAGTGTAACCTTAAGATTTTTGGAGAAATACGAATTACAATATCTATTGGTGAGGCAATCGATTCTAACTTTGTACATAATGGTAAAATAATCTATCTTTGATGGTTAAGAGTGTTAAAAATTGAATCCAAAATGGAAAAAGGTGCAAATTCTTGAAGATATGTACAAATAAACTGAATAAAATAACTTAAAAAATTACATTAAAAATTTGTATTGTCCTGTATTTCTCAGCAAGTTAAAAAAATGTTAGTCATTCATTATATTTCTGTAATCGATTATAATGGCATTCTAAACTTAAATTTTCAAAATTGGTGGCAATTAGGAACCAACTGTCATTTTATGAATTTTGGGATCACTATTTTAAACTTCTTATAAAACTGTGAATCTTTTTGTGGTACTATACGTGTAATAATTTTAAAGCAATGAAGAATTGGAAATTTTTGCTTGTGTGTTTCAAATTTTGTAATGTTTTACGAATATTTTAAAGTATTTGCATTGGAGTTGTCTCTTACAATTAAAGCCGAATAAAATAAAAACTTTGGAAATTACATTAAAAAACTTGTATTGTCCTGTATTTTCTTAGTAAGTTGCTTAACTCTCTCTAGCTTTCCTTAGAAGAAATTAGAAGGAGCTAGCATTTGTTGTGGAATTAATGTTCATATTATTGCATCCTGTTCATTTATCAAAGTAGAATACAAAAAAATTAAACTGTATTTAAATCTTCTGAATTTCACAATTTTATCATGAAGTTTGACAACTCTTGAGATGCATATGTGATGTTAAGTTGATCATTTTTACTCTTTTATAATATTTTCTCCCATTTCTTATGCCTTTGTATTAAAAAAATATGAATTTCAGAAGTCAAATAATCACTGTCTCAAAATATATACTATTGCCAACTCATATTCCTATGAACATAATTGAATTCTTTTTAAACATTTAAGTACAAATGTTAACATTTGATTTTTAATAATTATTAATTTTACATTTAAGAATGCTCTTTGAGAAATTCCTCATTTTACAACAAAAATGTAACTGAAAATTTCACTTGAACAGTTTTACTGGCAAGAGGAAATAGTGAAAAATGAAAATGTTAAATTACTGAAAATTTATGTCTTTTTGTTTCACTTATTTATAGTTGAAACAAAAGCTTCTTTAAAAAAATGATTTTGCATATGACTCGAGTCAGAATCAATATTTAATGGAACTGAAATGGTTAATTTTTCTATTTGTAGCTAAAGAAAAACTCTAAATAGTTTTTTTACATAATAAGTTTATTGTCGAAACTGCTGCTTATAATATGTATGAACTTTTAATTTGCGAAGAATCCACGAACAAACATTTTTAATAATCAAAGGTAAAAAATAACTTGCATTTTTTAAGAGTGCGATTTTGTTATGATAATTGTGACATAGATATTTGGTGTTTAATTTAAAGTTTTCTCAGTTGCAAATGATAATAAAGGTACAAACAGTTAAAATGAGTCTTGATTAATTATGTCTTTAGGATTAAATAGGTATTTCTTTAAGTTTATAAGAAGAAAAAAATAATAGAATATTAATCTTATCAGTGTTTGTTATAGATATTGGTGACTTTGTAAATGCGATTTTATTCTGTTATCTGGAATAGCACGTTTGCTTCTTTTTCAGCTTGTAACCTGTCACGGGTTAGAGGCTGAGCGGCACCTCCTGCGCTGTCTATTTTCTCATGTGGATTTCAGTGGTGATGGTAAAAGTAGTGGTAAAGATTTCCACCAGGTAGTTTATATTTATCAATTGACATTTCTTATTTAATTAGTTAATATCTTTTTTGCATTTTATAAATTTATTTCTACTTTTAGTTGTAATTGTGGTTAAACTGTAGCATACTATGCGGTTTTGCTTTCTGCCACTTTGTTTTGCCTACTGTTAATTACCAAGAAATGCACTCCTTGACATAGACTGGTTTTGGGTGTGCAGCAATCTTTTATTAGTCTCTTGTGCATCGCCACTTCTTGCTCCTTGTTTTAATTGGTCGCCTCTTTGTGTCGGTTCGAATTTGGAGCATTGTGATCATTTCCCAATGGATTTTTCTTGACTGATCTTTGCTTGTGTTGATATTTTGAAGAAGGAACCTGTTTTGGTTTGATTGTTGCAATGTTTTTCAATTCTTCCATTTGATATCTGTGGCTTCAAGGTTCTTTGAAGTGCAATTCTTGTGCCAAAATGAGCTTTATTTCTGGTGATGTTGGTTCTGTCAAGACCTTCTACCAGCTTAAGACAGCTGACACCATTGTTGTTTTACGGTGGTGTATGGATCAAGGTTTGATAGCCAGCATTTTCATTTCAGTGTTTCCCTGTATGTCTTATTTTGATCGTTTCGACATTTTATGTTTTCAATGAGCAAGCGAGGCTACTAATTTCCCGCTTTGCTGCTACCGAAGCCGCTGATGGTTTTTTTTTTTTTTTTTGTTTTTTTTTAAGTTAAAAAATTGCCCAGTCCCACAGGTCCCACATTGCTTCAGATCCCGCAGGCATCGTGTGCGCAAGAGACCAATAAAAAAAAATCGCTGTGTACCCAAAACACCGCTCAGAATTGTGCCAAAAAAAAAAAGGCAGAAAACTAGACCTCACTGTAGACTACAGTTTTACCGTAATTGTTGAAGACTAATATTTGAATTTTCTATTATTTAGACTCAACTTTTAATACAGGAGTGTGCGTCTATTTTACACAAACCAAATTTTGTATCTACATTTTGTTATGCAATAGACTGCCCTCTTCAGCAACAAAAGGTATTTATTCCTAAAGTTTTTGTGTTAACATTTTTAAATTGTTAGTTAGCTAGAAATAAACTTTTCATTTTTTGTCAGTTTAACTTTATTCAGAAAAGTTTAATACCATAATTATTATTGAACTTATAAGTTATTTTATATCTTAATAAAAGAAAAGGTAATACAAAAGGTAAAAAGTAGATATAATTAAGATATTTACAGTTATGTGTGATTTTCTATCTTGAATTTGTTGCAAGCTATTATCCAGCTGAAAAAGTTGATAAAATATCTGGTACTTACGTATTAACGCCACCGCAGCTACAGATTTGGCGGTTTTTGTACTTATGCCAATCTCTTTATAGGCGCATTACCGCCAATCTGTAGTTGTGGTGGCGTTAATACGTAAGTACCAATATATTTATATCATTGTTCGGTAGATGCTAGTTTTAAAGGAATAGTTGTTAGGAGTGAAATTTCTTGTTCAAAGTCTGATAATTTGTATAAAGTAGAATGGAGTCTTGTATTACTGTATTGAAGTCACTTTCTTTACTATTCACAAAAGTTAGATACTTAAATGTTAGTTATTTTCAGTCTGTGTTATGTTTATGTCAACTTTTCGTATTAAATTATCGGTTTCTATTGCCAATCAGGATATTCAAACCTTTATTAAGAAACATTTTTCTTTGTGAATTGTATATTAAATTTTATGAATTATCACACAGGGCATGAATGTTGGCATTCTCTTATTTTTATTTTGTATCTAGGGTTAATTTTTTAGTGAGGTATGGGCTTTTCTTATCTGTGAGAAGAGATTGTAGTAGCTGTTAAATGTTCAGGGCATCCCTAAATGCATATGTCTATCTTTTGACTATTGCCTAGAATGCTAACTTTTATTTTTAATTTTATAAGTTAAGAAAATTTAATTTATTATGACTTGGTGCAGGATTTCTTCGGAATGTTGTTATTGTGATTTCAAGCATTGGTGTGCATTTCTTTCTGTTTTGTTCTCTGCAGCATAGCCATATCTAGTTCTTGTGCAGTTGAAATCTACCTACTTAATTTTCTATATTCTTTCCCCATGCGCTTGATGGACTGTTGTTATTCCTCTTGTATTGTTTGTTTCTCGGAATGTGGGAAGTAATGGGGGCAGAACGTCGTTCTGGCACTGCTTCTTTTACAAGAAATGAATAATAATAATAATAAAAAATAAATAAGATACCACCTTAAAACAGAGCGGTCTTTGTCTAATCCTTGCCCTCAAAAATGTATTGAATATTTTTATTATTAAAAGTAATAAGCCATTGGCAAGTGGTGGTGGGAAGGGATTAAAAGCATTAACGTTACGGAATTTTAATTGTATTTTATGATTTGATTCTGAAAGCTCATAATATTTTCTATAATGCTTATTAATGACATGATTACTTTGACATTACTTAATTTTAGTATAACTTGAAATCAACCTAAATTTTTTAAAAAAAGTTACATAACATCTTCATTATATGCATGCTTTTTACTGCATTATGTTAATATTTAACCAAAAATAAAATAATAACTGTAAAGTGTTAGCATTTTATTATGAAGTGATCTTCTGCTTACCCTCCCCCCCCCCCCAACAATACACCCAAATTGGAGCATTCCGACACTACTTAATTTACGACTATACCACTGCCAGAGCAATGTGTGATGTGCTTTTTTCTCCCATAAGTAGTTAAAATTGCTGTCAAATTTATCAATTTTAGATCATAAATTGATAAGTTTGAAGCATTTTTATATTGCAAATTTTAATCGTTTAGGTTTGTATCTGCAGAGTGGATTGTGTGCCAATTTGCTGTTATGTTGAAATTCATCATCTGATATATTATATATATATATATATATATATAATGGCTCTTAGTGTTTGGTCTTATTTTTATTAGTAGTTTCCTTTTTGTGCTGTTTTAAATTTAGATATATAAATCATCATTTAAATTTTAATTCCATTTCCTGTTTTTCAGAGTTTAAGGCCATCATCCTCTCTTTTATCCCAATTGAGTAAAGTTCTCAAGTTATCTTCAGTTCAAGAAATTGCATTTGGTTTAGCCCTTTTGCATTCGTCAATTCCTGACCACATTAATCACTCTGTGAACTTTTTAAGACAAAAACTACCTGATTTTATTAGGCATATTTGTGACCAAGGTAAATATCCTCTCCATAATGATCTTAATTTTGTGTATTGTCTTCATGTATAAATCATTGAAATTTATGAATTATTTCCAGATCTATCAAGCCAAGAAGATTCTTTTGACTTGCCTCCTGTGATTGCACATCTGTTGCTTCATCAACTAAACTGCGGAACCAAAGATTTAGGTATACCATCGGAAAGCAAGGAAAAATTGAATAAGAGACTCGATTTAGGTATTTCACTGAATTTGTTTAACATACCCGAAAGCCGCACTTTATGTTAATGATCGATTGTTTTCTGGGTACTTTTCCGTTAGCCGGGCACAAATGTCGCCAATTGTGAACCAAACGCGATCCAAGTCGCCGGGCGCAAATGTCGCCAAAATTCGGCGGAATTCTACATTATTTGGCGACTTTTCGCTTTCGCCCGGCTAACGGAAAAGTACCGTTTTCTGTTATAAATGCTCAAGAATAAATGAAACTTTGTATTTCAAATTTTTTAGGTGCACAAGCAAATTGTACGTCTTGTGTTTTTCTCTATAGAAGTATTATAAAATACCATTTAACAAACATTCTAAATTGCATAATGAAACAAAGAATTATTTTAAATATAAGCATGGCTTTAGTTTTCTCATTAAAATTAATCATTGTAAAACTTAATGTTGAATTTATTAATGAGCATGCTGTTCTTGGTGGCAGAAATGTACAACTTTTCATGGTTATGTCTTTAGTTCACATAATTTGAACTTATCTGGTTCATTTATTTGAAATGTGTGTGCAAAATAGAAAACTGAGACCAAATTTATGTTTGATATTTTTAAAATTAGGGCAAAACTTAAATTCGTAGATTGATAATATTAAATTCATAATCATTCCTTAATTGTATATTATTAGTTTATTCGATGTTTCTTTTTCTTCTGCTTTTCAGACTTTGCTGACAAAATACCTTTACTGCCTTATTTGCACCTAGATAATTTAGATCCCATGATGGAGAGTATTGGGAATGTACCAAAATCCGTAAGTTTCAAGTTGCTGTAATTGGAAAGATTTACATTTTAAAGATGTTTAGTAATAAAATTTTTAAGCAATATTTTCACTATTGATTGACCTTGTTTTTTTATTGTAATTTTGTTACAAAAAAAAAGTTTGCGTGATTTTTAATTATGTTTTAGCCTATTTTGATATTTATAAACTAAATTTTTTCCTTTCAGTCTGATGATTCTCTAGTAGAGGTCATACAGGAAATGGGTTATAACTTCACCGCAAGGTATTTCATTTCTTGTTTATTTATATAACTATATATTCTGTGTGCTTATGTATTTTTTTATCTTGCAATTTTCACTTCAGTTGTAGTAAATTGAAAGTTTCACATCTTTAATTTAAACTTTCTAGTGTTGAAGAATGTAAAAATAACATGACACAAATTGGACTGAGAGAAATAAAGCCATCTCTGGTTGCCAGAGTACTTTCTATGATGGCTCGATCCCACACTGGACTGACAGATGCCATGCCACTTCAGGTAACTTCTGTGTTCATAAAAATCTTAAATTTTCTTTTGCTGTGCTTCAAAATTTAATTTCATTGTTTATATCAAAATCATTTGTAATTTGCTGCAAGTCATTTCTATATGTAAATTTTTCTTCTGGAAAATGTTTAGCTATTTTTTTTTTGCCTCTACATAGCTCAGTGCTTTAGAAATTTAAATCTATTATGCGCTAATGTGATGATAATTTAAGTAGATGATTGACATCGACAAAATTGCATGGAATACAAATAAAATAACTCTTAATGTAGCAACACATTTAAATGTGTCTAATGGGAAAGTGGAGTCCAGCTTTTATTATAATGGGCTTAATTTGGTATTTTATTATACATTATTAAAAAATATGAGTAGTAGTATGAAAGCAAGTTAGAGAGAATGTGTCGAACAATGTAACTTGAGAGTTATTACTTGAAAGTCTTTCTTAACCAAATGTATTCCAACATGCTTCTTATACAGGCAATAGAAAGATGGAAAAATTTCTTTATTGTTTTATATGCTAGTTGGTGGGCAAGTTACGTACATGAAATTTTGGTTCTATGGTTATCACTCGATCCCGACTTCACCGTGTGGTCGATTTCTGTAATTATCAGATAGATATGGCACAGTGTTCCCGTCACTCTCTCATTAAATGTGGTCCAAAACTCATGTTTGCAGATTACCTGTAATTTCTACCAATCAATGTTTCTTTATTTCTTTTTTTTTAGAATATGAACAGTAATATGGTCATGTGGGGTGGAGACAAAGAAAAGTCTGATGTTAATCAGCAAGCCACTTGGAATGTGGAAGTTTTTGTCCAAGCTGTCCGTGATATGGTATGCTTTCTTTGTTTTGCTGTAAATTTTATTTAACAACATTTGGCAATAAATCTGGTGAATTAAAGTTATAAAACTCTGTTTAGGCGCCATCATTAGATTGGAAAGAAGTTATTCATGAGCTTGATAATCCTGATCTTCTTCTGAAAGACCGGAAAGGTTTGAAACTGCTGTGGCAGGGTCTAACGTTGGGCTTGTGTCAAGAAACGTTCCCCATGGATAGGATGTACAGACGCTGGAGAAACACTGAAGGCCAGGTATTTAATTTTAAATTCTATTTTCCTATTTTATGTTTCTTTTGGTTTTAGAAAACTTTAAAATAGTACGTACTGAATCCTCATATAATTGTAATTTTAAGTGTATAGATTTAAATTGTGTGTATGATTCTGTATGTAACTAAGTTCATGGAGGAAATTTTCTGTAAAAGAATATTTTTCAGTACAAAGTATACGTATTATAGATAGCAAAGCAAAAATTCTTGCATATTTCCTTTTATATAATACTAGCAGTACGCGCACGGCGATGCCCGTGGAATCAGGACTTCAACAAAATAAAAAAAAATCGCCCACAATGACACGAAAAAGTTTTCAAAACAAAATCAAAACAAACGATACACATTATAGATTTTCCTGCTTATTTTTTCCGCGATAATAACATGTAGAAAAACAGTACAGAGTACATTAATCCAAAACAATATAAAAAAATTGTTGCCCGTGGAATCAGGACTTCAACAAAATGAAAAAAAATTCTTAGAACATGACAAAAAGCTCCGAAGGTTATGACGTCACCTGACCCTTCATCCAATCAAATTGAAAGCTGCGTTCCGGAAGGCTATCGCTGAAGAAATTTCGCTCGACAAAAATAACTTTCATCTGCCCAGGAATAATTTAATTTAAAAAAAACGGGAAAAGATATTTTAACCGTTCTTGTTTTAAATCAGAGAGAACCGTTCTAGTTATAAGCTGAAAAAAATTGAAAATAATAGTGTTATTAGAAAGTCGGATGCAACAAATTTAAAAGCAAAATTAAAATTTAGGTGGTGAAACTGACTATTTTTTTAAAAAATCTCAAAATTCAGTAAATTACGTTAGAAATTCAAAACTAACTTCATTAGAACGGAAATCGCGTGCTCTTTCCGATGGTCTATCTATTTTTGTCGTACAATTATTCGAAACCATTCTATTGACAAATTAGTTCGAAAAATCAACCAAAACAACAGAAAACAATAAATAAAAAAATTTCTAGATTAAAATTTAAAATTTCGGCTTCGAGGTGCATTCAGTCACCATTACGACTACCTGTGTACCAAATTTCATGGCTGTAAGTGCGATAGATTCGTCTGGACATCGCCGACAAACACACACACGCACACAAACATTGCCTTTTATAAGTATAGAAGATTATGTACTTTAAGAATAGTATATTTCTTAGTTAGCTTCAATTTGTCATTTTTTCTTATCAATTTCTTCAACTTTTAGATGTTTTAAAAATTCATAATTTTAATTTTAAACAGCTCATCTGAATGACATTTTCAAAACATGCTAATTTCATTATTCTTATTTATGTATAAAAATGGTTTAAATGCTCACAGAAGATTAATATTTAAATTTTGGCGCTGAAGCTTGTATGTTAATATTGTTGCAAACAATTTAGGATATGAATTTAGAGAACTATCTTGCAAAATACATATGTGAAATAAGTTATTTAGGTAAGAGATACTTTTAATAATGTTTATCTTTTGTGAATATTGATTCATTGTGTTTCAGTAAATTTTTAGTGAGTATACAATCAAAACTATTTAAATATATAGCAAATGACTAAGATGTCCTGTTAATAAAAAAAAATATTGAATACAAATCTTAGTATATTAAAGATTCTTTATAGTGTCTTGAATACCATCACAATGATATGATCTGGAAGTTTACATAGAGCTTTTATACTTACTTGTCTTCAATTAAAATTCTAATTTGCATAGTATAATGCTGAAGTGTAATTAGTTTAAGCATATATGTGCATTGGAGGATACTCATTTTTTTTCCTTCCTGTAAAACTTGCATTCTTATGCAAAAATGCTTCCTTCTAGTATTTAACTAGTAAATCAACTTTCTAATAATCATTGGGCACTCTAAGATGAAATGTATAATTTATTTTCAGAGTAAATGTGTAAAATTTTCAGATGTTATTAATTAAGGGTACTTTTCCGTTAGCCGGGCGCAAATGTCGCCAGTTGTGAACCAAACGCAAGCCAAGTCGCGAAGCGATTTGGCGCAAATGTCGCCAAGTGAACCAAATGCGAGCGAAGCAATTTTCCATCAGCCGGGCACATATGTCGCCAATTGTGAACAGCCAAGAGCGAAGTGATTTTCCGTTAGCCGGGCGCAAATGTCGCCAATTGTGAACCAAACGCGAGCCAAGTTGCCAAGAGAATGGTTGTAAGAAATTTGGCGGAATTCTACATTTGGCGATTTTTCGCATGCGCCCGGCTAACGGAAAAGTACCTAATTAAGTATATAATTAAATATTACATATTACTTAGTTTTTCACTTTCTTTTCTTTAATGCTTTAAAAATATTAATCATTACTTTTTTTTCCCAGTTCTCTTTTTTCCAACAAGTCCTCAATTGTTGTGACATAGTATGTTTAACAGATTATCCCCACCGTCCTGTTTTAACAGATGCCTTAAAAGCTCCTCCTGAAGACGATAACAAAAGCATTTCAAATTGGTAAGTTGATAATTTATGTTCTGATTTGTACTTTCTCATGCACAAAGATAAAAGTATTCTAATTTTCAAAGAATTAACCTCAATATGTGGATCTCTTATTAGATTTTATTGAGTTCCAAAAATAATTTTAAAAAATGGTTGGTCTGTCTGAATACAATAAATCGAAAATGGAATATGAATGAAATGTGGTATTTATGATCACACCATAATCATAGGTGTAGATCTAATTTTGGACAAAATCCATCAGCTGGGAATCTTCTTTTGTGTGAATGTGAGCAAATTTATATGCAAATAACTAAAAAATACAATAAGCTAGATGGTTGGAATGTAGTATAATGTTTTATCTCTTGCATTACAGATATGTATCAAAATTTATATTAAATTTTTCTACTAGTTGACTGTTTCTGCTTGTGAACATGACAACTCAAAAATGCAACAAGCTAGTGAAAAGAAATTTGGTTTGTGATCTTCACACCAAAATCATAGATCAGTATTATATTTTACATCCACTCAACTAACAAGAAGTTGAAAATAATGCTCCATTTTCTTCATTTTATGACAAATGTAAAACATAAAATATGCCATATTGTTGGAAGTGTACAAGAAAGTTGAGAGAATGCCCCTGTTTGAAATTGTGATTAAAATTGATTTGCAATTTTATGAAAATATTTTTATTCTTAATCTAATTAATATGTATAAAATTATTTCTTTGTTGTAATCGTTAAATAAGGAACAGGCTGAGTTATTAACCAATTTTTATTCAACAAATTATGAGAGTAGCGGAATATATGAACAGATCGTATGAAAGTTTCAAGTCAAAAAGTGAACAGCAAATCCCTGCATTCTCTCAGATAAGGGATTTAACATAGACGCATGATCAAAATGAAGGGAATATTAGCAATTTTTAGTATATTACGTAGGTGTTTCAGGGAAAAGTCTGGTGCTGAAAGGATGCCACATTCATAATTTTTGTGTGTGCATGGAAGCTATTAAAATATTCTTTTAGTAATAGATATGCCAAACTAGAGATTTAATGTGCCTTCAGCGTGGGAAATAAAATGAAACTGGAGTTTAAGAAAAGTGATTTTGGAATACATTAATATTGTACAAAGATTTTTAAATATATAATATTAGAATTTAAAGTAAAATTAAGTGAGATTATTAAATTTATTTATATTTTTTTATTATTCAGGAAATCACTGGACCTCATAGAAACCTTATTATGCTTATCTGAGTCACCTTATTTTAAAGATGAATTGTTTAAATTTCCTCTGGCACATTGTCCTGACCTTCTCATTCTAGGTCTAATTCAAACTTCAGTAAGTATTTCAGTATATTATTTAGTATTAGTCTCTTTAGCATAACTGGTTTTTGGCCCTACATTTTAATCAGTTTAGTATGACTTTGTTGAGTGCCAATTTTTTCTTCATAGTTAATGTTTGTTTAATTTTTTGTTTAAGAATGTTATTCACATGTAATAGTTAATGACTAAATTGGATAAGATCTTAACTTTTTCAGCATATGAAAACTATATTGGGCAACATTATGTAGTCAAGCCTAGCTTCTTCAAAATTGTGATCTTTCATTCATATTATTAAGTTTCAAATTTTAAGATATTAAATCAGTTTTAATTAGGGCATCAGAATCTAGGAATTGATTTCATAGTTAGAAAAATGGTCTTCTTTTGTGATTCTTTCGACATTTTTATTGCATTCCTAGTGAAATGTTAATGCATGTAGAGACCTTTTTCTCTGGTAGTTTAAATTTTTACAACTGAATCTTGGATGCTAGATTTTTCACATGTGGGAAGAATTTGGTATTCTCTTGAGAATTCTGTTTGTGTTTAAATATTCCATATTCAAGTAATAATTTCAATTAAAAATGGGTAATATTTCTAATAACAGACATTGTTATCCAGCAAGAGTGTAAATTGTCTTCCATTTCCCTTCTCTAAATAAAACAAGAAATTTAGTTTTGATTTTAGCACCTTTGTTTCAGATTAAATATAGTTCCATCTAGTTTAATTTTATGTTTTTAGTGACTTGGTTTATTTTATAGCTATATTTTTTTTCATTTCCAGCGTGCCATCAATCCACTTCATAAGGAGCTGTTGTCAAGTTTAATTCCAATTTTTCTTGGAAATCATCCGAACTCTGCCATGGTTTTTCATCTTGCTTGGCACAGTCAGGTATTATTCATGTTTTAAATGAAACTTATGTTAATTTTTTGTTTATAAGAATATGAATGTCATTCAGTGTTTAGATATTGTATGCTTATTAATTTTTAAATGCTATGTGATAATGTATCTTGATAATTTAAATTTGGGAAAATATACTTAACTCACTGTATCTAAGCTGTTACAAGATTCAGTCATGTAAAACTCATTGATAAATATTCATTAAAAATTAAATGCTGTCACCTTGTATTTGTATAAATATCAATTTCAATTTTAGTAAATACCTTACCATTTGCTCTGTAGGCTAATGATAAGGTATAATTTCTTTTTCCTTAACTTTGTAAACTATGCTGTAAAGTAAATTTCATTTCCATTTGAAAAGAGATTTTCTTTCCTCTAAATTTTATTAATGCAAATATTTTTTTAAATAAAATTAATACTTTTTTCAATATTGTGCTGTTTTCAGTTTATAAGTTTTCTTGCTTCCTACCAAAGAAAAACTGTAGATTGCATATTTTTGCTTTTGGAGTTTAACGAGTTGAATATTTTTAACCCTATTAGAGAATGTACAAGCTTCTATTATTCATCATATCTGATTATTTTAAACATAAAACTAGAATTGAAAAAGGGTTTTCAATTTATGCTAATCTGATATTTTATCTTAACTTCAGGTGCATTGTATATTTTTCACTGAATTGCATAGAAAAGTTATTGTGTGGATTCCTGGATTTCTTCCTTCTTGCATATTGAAGGATGCAACATTGCCTGTTTGTGTGTCTGTCTTTAAATTAATACCCATATGTATTTTTTTAAAAAATTATTTGAACTTTCGACTGCTTGTTGTGAATAGTTCTTTGATGAATCGTTGAGCACTTAAAGCTGTAAAAGGTATACCAATTATAATTAATATGGAGGGCTTTTTTAACTGGTGTTGTCACAGTCTTTCATTAGTTGAAGCTATAGTTGTTGGTGTATGCAGGTACTTATAGTTACATATTTTTTGAAATTTGTATATATAGTCGAACCCTCAACAATCCAGAAGTTCACTATAACCGAAGGCTCACTCTATCCGATTTTTTAGATATTGGCTATGCAAGATTTTTTGTAATTCTTAAATGCATATCTGTGGTGGACTAATTAATTACATTAAATTGTAATTTGTAATGGGTTCTAATAAATTACAATAAATATTTGTTCTTTAAAAAATTAAACAGTGAAATTAATTAAACTTACATTTATTTCTCTTAAAGTATGAAAATAAGTAGTAATTTTTCGTTAAAGAACTGAAATTAAGTTTAAAAAGTGGGAATTTTGGTTCACCATATTCGAATTCCTTGCTGTTGAAGATCGTTACAAACATCTGAAAATACATTAGTGGCAAAGGAGTTCAGTTAGGACCATTTGAAAAGTTCGTTATAACCCAGGGATTGTTATACTGGGGTTTTGACTGTATATTTTAAAGTACTGGAAGATAAAATTTAAGAAACATTCTGAGTAACAGAATAAATACAGCCGAACGTCACAAATCCGGAATCGTCGGGACTTCAGCAATTCTGGATTTGGGATAATTCCGGATCTTAGATCATTTCAATATTAAGAACTGAATTTAACATCATAAAACACTGAATTCAATTTAAATTTTTTAAGAACTTATTTATTACTTGTTTTTTTTTATTATTTATAAACATAATTAATATTTCTTATTAATTTTAACATTTTTAGAAAACATTTAATTTATTTTATATATCGCCATTATGTCCGACTCCGAATTAAAGTCCCTTTGCTCAAGTCCTTTTATTGCGGTGTTTGATTGACACTTCCACTAAACTGTCAATTGGCATTTCATCTTCCGCTTGTGTTTCTTCGTCGCTCTCCTCGCTATCGGATACCGAAGTTTGAGAGTTCATCAACACCAACTGCATATTTCGGCATCGGTGAGCTGACACTCTGTCGGGGCTTTATCGTTGCAATGCAGTACTTGAAAGGCGTCATCTTCGTCAATTTCTTGTTCTATTAACTTGATATACTCAAGTAGTTCAAAAATTTCAGCTTTTCTTTTGAGATCCTAACATTAGGGTTACAATACCCCCCCCCGCAATACCTTCGTCGCACATCGTTGTACATGTGGTTAAATCCCTCCCCTCCCCAGATGGTTACGACCGGTTTCTGCTGACTCTGGGCGCCGATTTGGTAGATAAAAGTTAGGATATAAAAATATTTGGGGGGGGGTTACGGAATGTAAAAGGTCCGGATTTGCGACATTTGACTGTATTCCAAGTAAATATTGTTGAAAAATACTGAAAATTACAGTTTAACTGTCATCAAAGATTCCAGGAGAGATACAGTAATGCTTTTAGATAGTGTAAGTGTTGTATATATGGATATCATCAGTCATATGAGAGAAGGAATGAAAAATTTCCTAGTGTTTTAATTACTGTTATGAACATGGAGTTTCCAGCAATAAATTTTATCTCATGTAGTTATATTGAAATAACTTAACTATGAATTCTGTTGTTTAATGATGCTTCTCTTGTTTCAGTACCATTCCGCTACCATACGCAACATCATCATGCACGCAATGGCAGATTGGTATGCCAGAGGTGACGGTGACCAAACCAGACTCTCTAGAATACTTGATGTGGCGCAAGATTTGAAAGCTTTGTCTATGTTACTGAATTTAACACCTTTCTTATTTGTTATTGACTTGGCTTGTCTCGCGTCTCGGAGAGAATACCTTAAACTAGATAAATGGTTGACGGATAAAGTGAGAGATCATGGGGTAATTATGTACAAAAGTTTCTTTCTTAATTGAAAATGTACATCGATAAAAAGAAAAAAATTAAGATGTTTAATTATTATAGTTTGATGTATAATCAAAGCATTGATTGGTTTTTGTATTGTTCGTCTTGCATGATTATGTGAAAGCAAAAGTTTATTTAACAGTTTGTAATTTTCAGGAACCATTTGTTGAATCGTGTGTGAATTTTTTGACCCGTCGATCTCCTCAGATAATGGGTGGAAATATTAAAGAGGAAAATCTTCCTAAAAGTGCACTGCCAACTGAAACTCTTGCTACGATGCTGGGCTTTTTGCATTCTTTAGCTGCGTAAGATTTTTAAATATCATTCATTCAGAGTCATTCTTGTTGGAGAATATTTATTTATAAAATTGATTCATTCATTTCCTGTTTGTCTTCATTAGGTCATTGCCACAGGAGCTCTCTGAAAAGATTCTCACTATGGTCGCAAACTGTGCTACAGTTCTTAATAAAAATCGACTACCTCCTCCTGGTGTAGTGAAAACGTCGCAGGGGCTGCAATCTGTATTATCATCAGCTGTCATCAATTCTCCTAGTAATACGTCGCTAGATCAGCTTGTAAATCTAACATCGTCTGTGTCGGGACTTAGCCTGGGAAACAGTGTTAAGAGTAGTACAGGGAACACTGCTTTCCCTCCATTGTCTCTTGGGAGCTTTACTATTCCGTCTTCTGGGTCTCCTGCGAAGATGTTATCTGTTGGAACCCCTGCAATGAAGAGTGGCACAACAAGTAGCCAAATAACACAAAGCCAGTTTTCAAATGTCATGGCTTCTGGCACGCCACAATTGCCAACCCAATTTGGTAAGATGTAATCTTATTGTATTCATTGCATGTATTTTATATATATAAACGATCACATCTCATGATCTCAAGTTGTCCTGATGAATAATATTTAAAAAAAAAATAGAAATAGTATATTTTATCATTTATATTCTGTTGTAAAGCATTAATAGTAGTGAAAGCTGCTTTAAAAAATTTGGTTTGTTAGTTGAATGCTTATGGAACTCTTCCTTTGAAATAATTCTTTCTTTTGCAGGAGATGTAGGGCAGATTCTAACAGAATCATCTGGTCCTGTATCGAAGGAAATTGAAGATGAGGCAAATGGCTACTTTCAAAGGATCTATAACCACGCACCGCATTCCTCTTTGCCGATTGAGGATGTTCTGGACATGTTGAAAAGATTTAAAGAATCTCCAATACAAAGAGAGAGGGTTTGTTGGAATTCTTGACTATCTGTTGAAATTTTTGTTTGGGAAGAATTGAAAAGAATCCCTACTTTAGTTTAATAAATTAACTTAATCGGATTTGTAACTTTTCTATGATTTATCATTAAAGGGAAGCTTATATGAAATTTAATGATATATACTAAAGTAAATCGGATAGCATATTGTTGAAACTTTCGCTTTCCAGTTTTTTTTATTGGAATTTCATTGCTTTCAATATTTTGGTTTCTTTAGAATGGAGAAATGGATGAGAGACTCTCAATTAGGAAAAGGCTGAAATTCAGATTTTTTTTTTTTTTTTTTTTTTAACCTTATGATCTAGTCCATTTGATCAAAGAAATGATTTATTTACAAGCGAAAAAATACAACATGAACAGAACATGAATGAAAAGAATTCATGCATTTTATATATTCACAATAAATTAGAAAGAACCAGTTATAGAGAAGCATGGTAGGAAGAGACACAGATAATGATATTGCAAAGTGAAAATGCCTGTGTGATTATTTAGATATGGTCATACGTAATCAAGATATGATAAAAATTCAGAAATTTTACTTAAAAATGCACTCCTCTGTTTAATTTGTTTTATTTTTGCTGTATTAAATGCATCCAATTAGATGCCCATTTCCAACTGATAACTTAATAGTTATTTGCGAGTTTTATATGGTAAAGAATGGCTTTTCTTCCATGCAAGCAAAAAATATTTTTATGACAAAATATTTAAGGAACTTTCTGTGATTCATAATAAATATTCCCAGATATTTGAGTTGGCTCCTTGAAAAGTTCTTAAGTTAGTGCATTAAATTAGCATGGGTTTTTGTGACTTGGAACTGCAAAATACTCTTAGTAATTTGAAAAAGATTGACATTCCAGCCACATATGTTTGGAATCTTACCCTTTTTCTAATTACCCATTCAAATCTTTTTTTACTTTTATGTTATGAAGAAAGCAACTTCATTGTTGGCATTAGCCAACTGGATGTTTCAAACACCTATTTCTAAATATCTGCGGTTGTATTCAAAATATAGTTTTTAATCTATATTGAAACTGAAGATCTGGAAATGAA
>BGPR01011707.1:28917-40673 GCA_013235015.1 Araneus ventricosus | reverse complement strand
TCTCTAATTAACCAATCGCGCGTCGCTTCGCAATGATATTCTAGTTGAAACTGCCGGGCTCTTAGGAAAGAATTATTTGCGAGAAGTGCATTTTGAATGGGTGGTCGCATAACAATTCCTTCTCCGTTGCAGATGATACAAACAGTGGGCAAGTGGCGACATAAATTCTGTCACGTAGTCACCTGCCATCAGCATTGATATTTTTAAAAAACGGGCATGATGCTTTTATTCGTTGTTTAGCCGCATTAAAAGGCATTTCGTCAGATTGAATCAAATTTATATTTGCTGATAAATATTCGCAATGTTCATTTTTGCAGATTAAATAACAACTAAAAAATCATTACTTATTTCTTTTTTTATTTTCTTCGTAGATTATTTTCATATACAAATTCGCATAATTTTTTGTAAAAATCTTAGAATGCTTCATAATTATTTGGAATGTTTAGAGTTTGTTTACTTGTTTTACTTTCGTTCTTAAACGAATTGGAACATTTTGTTTCTTACCGTTTTGAACAAAATGACAGAAGGAGGAAAAAGTGTTCAAGGAAATGAAAAATTAATAATTCTTATATAATAATACAGTATAATTCAGAACAATTATTATTATCATAAATGTGGAGGTTTATATAAAAAATAAATTCCTTTCTTATAACTTGTTGTTTACATTAGGGCATGTATCGAAATATTACTTTTTTTTAAAAAATAAAATTATTCATTCGTGAATTTTTTACTTTTTGCAACAAATAAAATTACCTTTGTGACGTTATTTACATTTTTGTGATATTCTGTATTTTTAAGTATTTTTTATTCCTTAAGGGCATATCATTCGTAATAGGTCTAACATTGGCTTTTAGGATATCATCGAATAAAAAACAAGCAAGGTCACAATACATAGTGATAGATTTTACCAGCTGCCATTACGTAAATTGAGGCTGTGCCAATAGAAAACGATTCTCATTCAACACGTTCCTTGTCCTCCTCTTCGACCGCGTTGAGTTGTTTCAGATAAACATCGTTTGTTTTACTTTCGTTCTTAAACGAATTGGAACATTTTGATTTTTACCGTTTTGAACAAAATGACACGTTTTGTAGAAATTAACGAGGTTATCAGATGATGTTCTTCATCCAATGCTTCAGCATTTTTTTTGTTGTTGTTTAATTTGTAAAGCAGAACAAAAAGTTATGAATAATTTCAAGGACGTTTAGGCAGGATATTTTTTTTCATGAAGGAAAAAATTGATGAAAGTTTTTGGAAGTTTTTAAAAATTATATTGGAATAGAAGCAGTATATAAAAGGAAAGATGTTTAAGAATTGAAAAGAATGAAATATAGAAAAAAAAATCATTTTCGTATTTTTTAATTGAAATGATTTTTCCAAAATTAAAATTTTATTTTTGATGTCTATATATACATTTTAAAAATTCTTATTACCTTGGAAAGTTCCGTTGCTAGAGTTTTTTTTTTTACATTGAAGATAGAATTTTGCAATGATTTCACGTGATATGTATTCATGTGCACAAAGAAAAAAATGTTAAAATGGCTATAAATAAAGGAAACGTATTTGCAGGCTATCTGACTAATCTTTAATCTTGGACGCGTTGAAATTCTGATAAGCAATGAGAATTAACCAAGTCACTGACTTCATCATTTAGTTAACGTATTGTTCTCAGTTCAACTGATGACTTGTTTAAGGTCTGATAAGATTATCACAAGGCTTGCTATTCTAGTTCTGATTGTTTAAATGATATGAAATTAAACTAAAAAACACCGAAATTGCATGTCATTATCAATCGTGATACTACTGATAGTCAGTGGTTCAAAATGTGCTGAATTTAATTTCCTTGCCTTTTTCTGATCAGGTGTCAGATTATAATCAAAACGTGCGATATCCCTTCTATACAGTTAGATTCTTTTTAGCAAATTTTTTGGACTTCAATCATATGCAAAATAATAATAATTTCAACTTTCTAAAGAATTTTTTTGATTTGATAAGAAATATATTTAAAAACTTGTTACAAGATTTATTCTTATTAGGAACATAATTTTAGAATTAATCTTGTCGCCACAGATATTCTTACAAATTATCGAAATTTATTTTATGCTTGGATATCACCATTATTCATTAAAAAACAAAAAAATAGAATATAGCTAAAATAAATTAGAATGAAAGTGGCATATAACTGTGGTAAATTCTTAAAATTAAAATGTTCCGTTTAATTAAATGGATTAATTAGACATCTTTTTAAATCTAAATAATTTTATTCGATATTTTTGCTAAAGAATACCGAATGATGTCTGCCTTTTATATTTTTGTATACAAGCATTTTCTGTATTTTTTAATTAGTAGCAACACCACATGCAACGGTTGCTTTCTGTTTCTGATGTAAAGCGAAATTCGAGCGCTTCTAGAAAATTCTAAAGAAACCAGCGAAATAGAATTTTATTTTACGATATCGTTTGGTTGTAAAACTATTTCATCTGCCCGTCCTTCTCAGCGGAATGATGTATTAAACACTTGAATTGGATCCGAAATGTGTTTGGAGAAGAATTGTTTAATATCTTTTTTTTTTCCTCGAGCTGACAATCGTTCTTCGGGAGATCTCTTTCCAACAGCTGTCTTGTCGTAGGAACTGGAGATATTTTCTCCGTCATAAAAGTACTTTCTTCTTTTCTTATTACGACAATATGAATGCCGACTACGTCATCGCATGACGTCGCGCAACGATGGCTGCATCCACTGTTTCTCGCACCTGCGCATCATTACGTGGGAAAGTTCGAACTAAAAAAGGAACTTTTTTTTATTGCCTCCAAGAATGACGTGCGGTGTATGTGGAAATGGAATTAAGCTGAAATTTGGTCGCGTGGTTAATGATATTTATTCAAGCCGGCTTTTTTTTCAGGTGCTGTCATTTAACCACAATTGTTGAGTGGCTTTTTTTTCTCTGGAAGACCGATCGGATAATTTCCTCTCATGTGAGTGGTTAGCAAGAAATCATGGTGCTTCAGATTCGGATTTCTGAATTATAATTATCTCCCGAGCTTTCTGGTTACTCTTCTAATAATCATTTGTTTAAGATCGTGTTAAATATATGTGTGTGGTATTTTATAAATGGAGTGAGTTTTAAATATAGATCAGAGTGTTGAGAAGGTTGCCACAAAGGAATATGTAACTTTCAACAATTCAGTCAAGTAACTGCATTTAAATGAACTTAGGTGAAAATTAAAATTGGGATTAATTTAAAATGCTGGGTGCCTATACTATATTTTTAATACATAAATTACGTTTCTGTTACAAAATATGTATTCTTTTTTTCTTTTTCGAAGAAGCGATTTCCTTTAAAGACGGTTCTTTTGTCTTTCAGATAACATGTTTTCCGGTAACTTATTGTGAAGGTAACATTATCTTATGAACATTTAACTTTTAGGATGTTTATAGGTAGATGCAGTTTAGATTTTTAACAAAATATAGTCGAAAGAAGATAAATAACTGATTTTGAAGGGCAGAAATTTTTGTACTAAACGGAATGATGCTGATGATAATAGTGATTCTTAGCGGATAATATTGTTTTTTTTATCAATAACTTTTTAATTTCGAACATATATTTTGTTATTCAGTTCTTTGTGAAATAATTATAAAACTGAAACTGATAATAATATAATTAGTGAAGTATGATGGTTTGTGACCACACCAGAGTTAAAATTTTAATTTACTGAGTTGATTCTCAACCTAAATTTAAGTTTTTAACTCTAAATTTTATCCTATATTGCAAATTGACTATTTTATTCCCAATATCTCTTGCTATCTTTTTTTCTTTGTATGATAAGCAATGGAATTTTTTTTTCTTTCGAAATAATGCGTTTAAGACTGAAAAATCTTACTTTTAAGATAAATATCTTGGTGACAATATCTTTCCATTTATAGTGGATGTGAATTCCAAAATTTCTCTAAGAAAATTCTTAATAAGAAATAGCTTTGAAATAAATAATTTAAATGAATCATTTTATCACTGATCTATAAATAATTAGTAATTGATATGTTTCTTAACTAATATCTTCTTATTATAATAAGGCCTTTAGCATTCAACTATATACCTATATTTTAAAAGATGAAATTCGGAAGAATGTGAATGTTTCGCTGGAAAATTAGTTAATTGCTTAAAATAGCTATAGTTTAATGATTTTTTTGTTTGCTTTATTGCTTCGTAATAGTTGAAGCGATGCAGAAAATTGGGCGAAAATGAATTTTATAGTCATAGCCAAGTTGAAAAGCTAAAACATTTTTCATTTTTTAGCTCCAAAATTTAGAATACTTGTCAAAAAAAATTTCTTCTTGGTAATCAAATATTTTCCCCATTGAAATTCCTTTTTTTACGATTCAACATGGAAAGAAAAGAATAAGTTTCCTCAAACTAATGCGTTCGAATTTGTCTCTACGCATTTATTAGAATAATGTGAAAAATCAATACAAGCAGTTGCCAAACCAAACATATAAATAAATCTATTTCCCAGTCTGATAAATGCAGGAAATAAGACAGAAAAAAGCGAAGCAGGTTTGCGACTTGCCGGCACAGCTCTGCTATCGCAATGTTGTGAAGAAGTCAGCTGTTACTTCACGCCGGGATGTCGCCCTGCGCATGCGCCGGCTTCGTAAACAGCTGACTGGAACCGCTACCTTGTTTTCGATCGCCGGCTCCATTCCACTGGAGGAGGGGAGCGGGGGAAGAGCTCACTCCTGTCAATGTGCTTTTTGCCGGGTGGTTCATTGGTTGCGGGGAAAACTGGAGTGAAGGGGTTTGCTGGTGTTACTAGGGGCATTGTTTAGAGGGCGTTTGCTTGTTACTTCTTCATTTCTTTTGTGATGAAGTTTCAATATTAATTTTTTAAGTTTTCAATTCGGGATGATGGTTATGGTTATTTTTAATATATGATTGTGTTTAATAATAATGGTTATTCTTAAGAATCGTTGCTGCTAAAAAAAAAGTACTGTATTTTTCTGACTTAAAAATTCATTAAGATAAAGTAGTTGTTATTTTAATTGAAAAATACTGCGAATATTTTCGTTTCTGACTAAACTGACTTAGTATTTTTAATCCTGTTAACCTGCTGTCTTTTTTAAAAATACCTGCTCTTTATCCGAAATAAAATTAAAAATCCTCCCCCCTTTCCCACCAATATCAATAATGTTAAGGTTTAGGTTGGATTAAGTGTCAAATGACTCTAATTAATGAAATTTAATGGAATTATTGCATTTTTACAATGGTACTGGTTCAACGCCCTAACAAAGGAAATCAGTATTGTAATAATTTCGGATTAACTTATAATGATAGTTAAAAATTACACACAGTAATAATAAACTATAGTATAGTATAGTATAGTTATTAAATAACAACTATAAATTTGACGAAGCCAAGTTTTGTAACTTTTTTAATTCCTTATGTTTTCTTGTTTCCGTCATTACCAACTTTGATTTCGCGTATCCCCAACTAGTCCTTCGCGTACCCCCAAGGGTACGCGTACCACACGTTGGAAACCCGTGGTGTACCTTATCTTAATAACACTTAAATTCGAAATTATTTTTTCTGAATTGAACTACTAAGAAACATTAAAATCAAAGTACAGTCGACTTTTGTTATAACGACCACACATTATAAAGACCGTTCCATTATAACGACCAGTGATAAAATCCCTAAATGTGTTTCCCTATGCACTCTATGTTATTTTACTTCCGGTATAACGACCGTCCAATGACGTCTAATCCCAGTACAAAGTCCGAATTCCCAAGAAGAACATGTTTCTAAACGTGTAACTTGAAATGACATTGATTATTGTATTGCCAAGCTTCGTAGACGTAGAGTCTTCAGTGTTGCAGTTCAACTTTGACAGTGGGGAAAAATTACCACTCACCACAGCGCCGAAATTAGAATAGCCTAGAATAAAAAATGTTTCAAGTGCTATTGAGACTTTAAAATGTTATTTTTTTTTTTTTGAAAGGCAAGAGAATACAGAACATTATGATCTTTAACTGAAATGGAAAATTATGTTCTGCAAAAATCACATATGTAGAAAAGACAAGCAACCATTTCTGATTTTTTCTTTAGAAAATAAATGTTTTGTAAGTCCACTCTTTATTTTCGACTTTAAAATCTGTTTTAGAAATATATTTTTGTTTGATACAATTTTATTTTTAATACCAATGATAAAAAAAATAAGTTTGAGTATTTAGTTGGAATCTCTTTATAAACCGCCTATTTTTACGGAACTAATTAGCGTGCACGTGTACATTTTTTAATTATATCCACTATAGCGAGTACTCGTTATAAAGACCTTTTTCTGTGGGACGTTGAGGGTCGTTATAACGAGCGTCGACTGTAGTTGGACATCTTTACTTTCTCGTATGCGAAGTATACAAAGAGAAAGTATTGTAATCGTCAAAAAAATTCGAACTCGAGATTTTGACGAATCTCCACGTTTTAGACCTCCCTGAGTCCGAAAAACACAATTTTGGAATTATGTCTGTCTGTTTGTCTGTGTGTCTGTGAACATGATAACTCGGAAACTATTAGAGATAAAGGGATGAAATTTGGTATGTAGTCTTTAAACATAATTTGTAGGTTTCTATCAAATTTTGGACAAAATCCGTCAGCGGGAACGCTATAATTCAAAAACTTGAATAACTAGAAGGATAAAATTTCGTACACAGTTTTATCGTCATGAATGTAGGTCCGTATAAAATTTTGGGCCAAATCCGTCAAAAGGTTGACTGTCTGTCGGTCTGTATAAGCGCATCTCCAACGCGTCCGTTATCTCCACACGCATGCGTATTGGACGCAATCTTCTGTGCACGATATTTATTGACTCCTGCTTGGCGCTTTTTTTTTTCATCCGATTCTCCATAGGCATGCGTACATGGTAGCAATCTGTGCACGCGGAAGGATTGTCCTTGAGCGAAGAAAGAGTAGAAATCGGTACGCATTTAATCGGAACGCATCTCTTCGAATTTGATTTTTTACCTAAATATTTTCTGATAGTCATTGTATCCTGGGTTACAATAGGTTCGAATTTTTTTATCCACGCGAGGGAGGGGAAACAGCACCTTTTTCGAGAAGTATAAGAGAAAGTTTAGGGGAGACCACTCCGGCTGGTTCACCCATCCACCCTCAGATAAATCGGGGACTTCAATTTTTCCGTCGCCTAGCAACACACGAAACGCTGCTGCACAGCATGAGGAACCACCGGCTAAGTTTTTTTCGTTCGGTCCTGCTTCCGACTTTAAAATAACCTTGTCGCGCACGGCCGGGAAAAAAACGCCTGGAGTTGCGCAAGGCAAGTGCGCGTTGGCCTTCTGGGTAAAAAGAAGCCAAACAAAAAAGAAAGTTGTCCATCCACCCTTTTCAATTCATTCATTAAGCCTCATGTGCATTGGAGATTTTGACAAACTATCTCCCCATCTCAGATTGCCATCGGTTTTCTCCTCCAACCTACCCCCCTTCCCGGAAAAGATCGTTTGCAGGCACGTATGTCGTCACGTGCTTGTTTGGAATATCCAGCTATTTTCGAGGCAGTGATGTTTCCCTGGAAAATATTAAGAGACTGCTTGTAAACAAAAGAGCTAAACAGCTGCTAAGATGCAGTGCAAGTCCCCGCGATAACAAGCATGCAGAAATATTATTTCGATTTTTCTGTGTTTAACTTTTAAATATATTTTCACTAGCAGTACGCGCACGGCGTTGCACGTGGAATCAGGACTTAAAAAAAAAAAAAAAATAAACAAACAAAAAAAAACGTCCACAATGACATGAAAAAGTTTTGAAAACAAAATCAAAACAAAAGATAACACATTATTTGATTTTCCTGTGTATTTTTTTTTCGCGCTACAGTACAGAGTACGTTAATCCAAATCAATATTACAAAATTGGAACGTGAAAATGATTATTATACAACAAGCAAAATATAAAATCGAATCCGAAAATAATAATTGAAGTAATTCATTAGGTGAAGGTCATGACGTATCCTGCGCGTCCGCATATCAAAATTGGCATCAACGTTCCGAAGAAGTGCCGCGCGAGGAACTCGATCGAGAAAAATAACTCTGAACGGCCCAGAAAAAAATTAATTTTAAAAAAACGGGAAAAGATATTTTAACCATTCTTGTTTTAAATCCGACAAAACCGTTCTAGTTGTAAGCTGAAAAAAAAAATGAAAATATTAATGTTATTAGAATGTTGGATGCAACAAATTTAAGAACAAAACTAACATTTAGATGGCAAAACTGACTATTTTTTAAAAAATTCTCAAAATTCAGTAAATTTCGTTAGAAATTCAAAACTAACTTCATTAGAACGGAATTCGCGTGCTCTTTCTGATGGTGTATCTATTTTTGTCGTACAATTATTCGAAACTATTCTATTGAGAAATTAGTGCGAAAAATCAACCAAAACAGCACAAAACATTATTAAATAAAAAAATTCTAGATTAAATTTTAAAATTTCGGCTTCGAGGTGCATTCAGTCACCATTACGACTACCTGTGTGCCAAATTTCATGGCTGTAAGTGCGATAGATTCGTCTGGACATCGCAGACAAACACAGACACACACACACCAACATTGCCTTTTATAAGTATAGATTTTCAATCAGTTTTCTGTGTATGATTAAAAACAATTGAGTAATTGTTTACTTTTGTTGTAAATTTATAGATACTTCACATATTTATCGGATTTTTTATTTGTTTTGTACTTAAAACATTTTTTTTCATTAAAAGTCGCTGCGCACTTCGATTGCGCAATTTTCATCTGTGTATTTGAACTGTTAAAAAATCATTCAGTCGTTGTACAACACTACAGTCTGTTTTATTGTTGACTTCGTTGGTCTCACTGAATCAAGAAACACTTATCTGAGCTGTTGAAAAATTATTCAGTCGTTGTTCAACACTACAGTCTATTTTATTGTCGACTTGGTGTCACTGAATCAAGAAACACTTATCTGAACTGTTGAAAAATTATTCAGTCGTTGTAGAACACTACAGTCTGTTTTATTGTCTACTTGGTCTCACTGAATCAAGAAACACTTATCTGAACTGCTGAAAAATTATTCAGTCGTTGTAGAACACTACAGTCTGTTTTATTGTCGACTTGGTCTCGCTGAATCAAGTTCATTATTTCCTTATGCTACTAATTCCCAGTGTAGCTTCTGTTGAACTTTTTTGTTCCTACCATTTTTCCTCGTGAGCTCAATAAAGCTGCCAGAAGCTGGATGTATGAATGCCTTTCGACCTTTGTGAGATGAGACAGCTTGTCTCCATTTGTGGAAACCGTCAATTTCATCCGAGTAACAAGTGCAACTCAAGTATTGGTTTGGAAACTCTTCGTTTCGTCCGTCAGAATTTTCGCATGTTCTTTCGATTTCTTTCGTTTAATCTGATTGAAGTAGGAAGTTCAAGGTAAGAGCTCGAATTATATCCTTATGTTACTAATTCCCAGTATAGCTTCTGTTGATGTTGAACTTTTTTGTTAATACCGTTTTTCCTCGTGAGCTTAATAAAGCTGCAAGAAGCTGGATGTATGAACGCCTTTCGACCTTTGTGAGATGAGACAGCTTGGCTCCATTTGTGGAAACCAAGCATCAAGTGCATCTCAAGTACTGGTTTGGAAACTCTTCGTTTCGTCCGTCAGAATTTTCGCATGTTCTTTCGATTTGCTAGGAACGAGATAAAAGAAAAACAGCGGGAGTGGTCTCCCCTAAACTTTCTCGTATACTTCCCCAAAAAGGTGTTGTTTCCCCTCCCACGCGTTAAAAAAAAATTTGAGCCTATTGTAACCCAGAATCCAATGGCTATCAGAAGGTTTTACGTTGTAGATCATAGTGATTGTAAAATATTTAGGTAAAGAATCAAATTAAAAGAGATGCGTACCGATTAAAACGCATCTACCACACACTGCTATGTTCCACTCTTGCCGGCTCAAGGACAAAGTGACGTAATCCTTTCGCGTGCACAGAGATTGCTACCAGTACGCATGCGTATGGAGAATCGGATTAGAAAAATTAATTATGCAATTTGAACGCCTTTTTTTTAATCGATTGACACAAAAATTGGACGCAAATCTACAATTAAGGTACGAAGGCCACATACCAAATTTCATTTATCTAAGTAATTTTGTTAAGAAGTTATTGCGATTAAAAATATGGGATTATACAGACCGACAGACAATCAACCCTTCTACAGATTTGGTCCAAAATTTGATACGGATCTACATTCATGATGATAAAAATGTGTACCGAATTTTATCCATCTAGTTATTCAAGTTTTTGAGTTATAGTATTCACATGAAAGCGGGCAGACAGACAAGCAGACTTCCCGTAGACGGATTTTGTAATTCCGTATAAAAAGTTAGAATTCGTATTTTTTTCAGAAATATATTTAGTGACTCAAAAAACATATTATAATTTTTCGCTTCATTTAAAGCATTTTTCCAATTGGAACTATATTTCTATGTCTAACGATTTAGAAATTAACTATTGATCACGATAAGTGTGGATACCTTGTAGATTAATTTAATTAAATTTTGATTTTGTACGAGTGGCGCCACCTGGTGGTGAATTTGAGAAAAAAATTGATTACAAGATTCTATAATATTTATAATAATGAGTCGTAAATTAAGGACAAAAGTTAGAAAGCTTTAAAAATTCAAAAAATATTCTGCTATATAGTATACTGTGTTTTTAAAAACTGTTTTTTTTTAAATTTACTGCATATCTTCTATTGGAGGAGAGGTTTTTTAAAACTTTGAATCCAATAATTTTTTATCGTTTACATTTAGTTTCTTTTTTCAACGTTATGGGGAAAACTTCTTATAAAATAAATATGGAATCGGGAGGATTTAGGCAAATTTACAGAAAACTTACAGCTTAACTTATTATTGTAATAATATATATAATCTGATTACAGTGTAGTCAAACGCAATTAGCAATTTCCAAAGGCTTTAGCAAAATCAAAACAAACAACAGTAAATTTTGTTTAAATTTATAAACGCGTAGTCTTTATCTTTTATACCTTCAAGCGTTCTTTTCGCCTGAAATACTGATTTATTCTTTATGTGAAGAATTCTAATTTTTTAATATTGTTGCTTAGAGCCAAAATGATCTGTTAATAAATTATCCCATGTCTGATAGAATAGGGTAAACCTATTACATTTCCATAGACATCATTTTAAAAAGATAATAAGAAACAAATGACGTGAGCGATACGTAATTTTGTGATAAACAATTTGAGACAAACATGCTGGGGAAAAAAATCGTCACATTCCGTATTGCATTGGAAAAATTCAAACAGAATTTATACAGTGTTTAATCTGATTATACCGTAGTCAAACGCAATTAGGAATTTCCAAAGGCTTTTAGCAAAATCAAAACAAACAACAGTAAATTTTATTTAAATTTATAAACGCCTTGTTGGAATACTTTATCTTTTTTAACTTCAAGCGTTCGTTTCGTCTGAAATACTGATTTATTCTTTATGTGAGGAATTCTTATTTTTACAATATTGTTGCGTAGAGATGGATTTGTTAATAAATTATCCCATATCTGATATAATATGGTAAACCTATTACGCTTCCATGTACATCATTTTGAGAAACAATAAGAAACAAATGACGTGAGCGATACGTAATTTTGTGATAAATAATTTTTGGTAAAAAAAACCGTCACATTCCGCATTGCATTGGAAAAATACAAACAGAATTTACCCAGTGTTTAATCTGA
>BGPR01011707.1:10783-24572 GCA_013235015.1 Araneus ventricosus | reverse complement strand
TATATACTTTTATCTTAGTACTACATAGTGAGATAAGATAAAATTCTCCTTTATCATCCAGTTCCACTGCGAAAAATTACACTGTATAATACTAGGCTTCATAAAATGTGGGTCACGTTCTCAAGTGACATTTTGTTAAGAAATAAGGCTTTTTCTTCAATATTTATGACCCTTAATTAATTTTTAAAAACCTTCAGATTATTAGCATTTAACTAAAAATAGTTAAATAATTCTTGTTGACTCAATATCTCAATTAAATTTGCTGAATAAGTTTTTAAAATTGAACTTCTTTTTTTGAATATCTTTCATTAAAGCATCATTTCTGATTTATTTCCCAATTTTGGTGTCGAGATAAAATTTTCCCAACGAAAATGAAGTCGCATACGTGATCTAGTACACGTGCCATCGCTCAAAATCCCGTTTTTTAAATCTTTTTGCAACCTACCAGGGAAATTTTACCTTGGTCTGCAACAGTTGTGATTGCTCGGGCCATCTTTTTTATTTAGGCAGCATAATCAAACCCTGTCTCTTTCAGACATTCCCGCAACCCTCTATTCAGTGGAAATACCCTCCACTAAATTATCGTTTTTGTTGCTGCTAACGCGCAGAAAAACGGCACAAAGCACCGCCTTAACGATTCCTTCTAATTTTCCCATTGTTCTCGAGTACGAGAAATCGTTATGCCACCGTTTGAAATCGTCTGCGTTGGTTTATTTCCTTCACCTCAGACATCGATTACCCGTTCCAATTCTTACATGGTCAGATCCTCTGAATAATTTTTTGACTATCACTATTTTAGGTGTTCTCTACGAAATAAAATGAGCACATTCGGTGGTTATTCATTGATAGAAAGGATGGAACCAATATGAACTTGTGTTGCATTTCCAACCACTTATGGCAGTGAGTGCAAACTATTTTCGATTTCGATCCCACACTTTCGTGTATTTTGTCGCGACCCTCTGGAGGTCTGCTAAGCATGATCAGACCCCACTCAGGTTTGATGTGGTGGAACCCCTCCTGGGAGTCTGACAACCTTGATGCGACCTCTCTGGAAGTCCCCGGTGTAAGCCATGGTCACGGCCCCTCGGAGGTCCACGAGTAGCCCCTTAGTCGCGACCCCTCTGGAAATCTGATAACCTTAGTGCGACCCCTCTGGAGGTCACAGTAACCTTGGTGGAGACCCACTCTGAATACTTTAACATTGAGTCACGACCCGGTCTGATAGCTTTGGTCACACGACCCCTCTGGAGGTCTGCTAATCTTAGTCGCGACCCCTCTGACTTCTAACCGTAGTCGCGACCTCTGGAGGTCTGCTAATCTTAGTCGCGACCCTCTGGAGGTCCTGCTGGCTTGTAGTCGTGAACCCTCTGAGTCAGTAACCTTGTGCTGACCCTCTGAGGTGCTAGTATGATCATGAGCCCTCTGGAAGTCTGCTAGCCTTAGACTGCCTCTGGAGGTCTACTGGCCTTAGTCGCGACCCCTCTGGAAGTCACTGGCACCGTAGTCCGCGACCCTCTGGAGGTCTTGCTTGATCGTGATCCCTCTGGAGTGCTAGCCTTAGTCGCGACCCCTCTGGAGGTCTATTATCGAGTCGCGACCCTTCTCTGGAGGTCTGATAGCCTTAGTCGCGACCCTGGAGGTCTGACCAACCTTGGTCGCGACCCTCTGGAGGTCTGATAGCCGTAGTCGCGACCCCTCTGGAGATCTGCTAGCCTTAGTCGCGACCCTCTGGAGGTCTGCTAACCTTGGTCATCAGACCTCACCGTCACATTAACCATAGTCGCATTTTCACGGTCTGCTGGCTTGTGGTCGTGACCCTCCACAGAGTCTGCTTAGTCGCGACCTCTCACGGAAGTCTGCTGGCCTCCAGTCGCGACCCCTCTAGCTGGAGGTCTGCTAACCTTGAGTCGCGACCTCTGGAAGTCATTTAACCGTAGTCGCGACCCTCTGAGGTCTGCTACCTTAGTCGCGACCCCTCTGGAGGTCTGCTACTGCACCACATTGGTCGCTGTTATCCCCTCTTGGAGTCTGATCCCAGTCGCGACCCCTCTCGGAGGTCTGCTTAATCTGTCACTGACCCCTCTGGAGAGTCTGTAACCTTGTGTCGCGAACTCCCTCTGAAGTTCCAACGGTCTGACCCTGAGGTCTGCTACTCTGAGTCTGCCTAGCAACCCGTCTGCGACCTGCTAAGTGATACATAAAGGCCCTCTTGAGTCTGCCAAACCTTGCGCCCTTGAGTCTGATAACCTTGGGTCGCGACCCCTGGAGGTCTCGACCTTAGTCGCGACCCTGGGTGTCTGTAACCTTCGCGCACCTCTGGAGGTCTGCTAACCTAATGATCGCACCCCTCAGGTCTGATACCTTGGCACGCACCCTCTGGAGGTCTGATAACTGTAGTCGTAGACCTCTCACTTGGGTCTGCAACTGTTAGTCGCGACCCCTCTGGAGGTTCTGACTAGAGCGGCCCCTCTGGAGGTCTGTAACCTTCCTCAGGCCACTCCATGCGACCCCTCTGAGGTCTGATAACCTTAGTCGCGACCGATCAAACGCTCTGGACCCCGCGTCGCAAACTACAATTTTGGAAAGAAAAGCTCTTATATTTTTATTGTCAAATAAATTTCTTTATGTTATGGACCCTCGTAATGATTTCCGATCTTTGGGGTCGCGACCCACGGTTTGCGCACCACTGCCTTATGGGGCCGAATCGCATGTGAAACTTGCATGCATGATTCGTTGATTTTCCGAACTGGGAATCCTTGTCCTTGAATTTCTTTCGGGAACTATATTTCATTCTTTTGAAAAGTAAAGTAACTTGCTTTCAGAGGCGCATACAGCTTGTAATTGAAGACTCACTAACTAAAAGATTTCCAATGACAACAGGTGATCAAATATTAAACCATAATAATGTATTCGAAAGAAATGGAATTATGCTTACTTATAAATGTATCACCCATCGAATGGTTGATAATTTTTTGCCATGTTTTTTGCTCTGTTTGTGAGTTAGAGAAATGCTCCAAAGGATGTTTAACATCCAGGATATCTCAAACCTTTGAAGTAGCAGATAAATCTGGGGTTATGACAGATTATTTGAGTGTTAGTATCTGGAAAAATTATCCGTGAGATTTTCACCGTCTGTGGTCGATGCTATCTTTCCAAATATAAGATTTGTCAATTTATCATGACCAACCATAGAAGTAAGTAGTGAAATTCTTTTTATTTTCTGTGATGTTTCTCTATCTTCAGTTCGTGGACTAGTTGAATTATCATTTTGATTGATCTATATCATTCAGCATTTAACTTTTCAGTGTCTTTCTTTTTCTGTTTTATTAACTTAGTATAAAGTTTCTACTCAAGGGCATATTTGAGGATATGGGCAACGAATATTAACTGGACTATTATGGCAGCAAATATTAACTGGAATAACAACTGGAGATAAGCCTGTCTTTAAAACAATTACTGCTTTTGTCAGTAGGTGAAAGAAAGTTTAACACATTGTTGACCGGCAATTTTACAGTGAAAGAAAGCTTAACACATTGTTGACCGGCAATTTTACAGTGAAGAAAGTTTAACAATGATCAGCAATTTACAGTCGAAATTTAACATTGTTGACCGCATTTGACATGAAAGAGAAAAGTTTAACACTTATTGACCGCAATTTGACGGTGAAAGAAAGTTTAACATTAGACGGCAAATTTGACGGTGAAAGAAAGTAACATTGTATGAACGAATTTTATAGTGAAAGAAAGTTTAACACATTGTTGTCACGACTACGTTGGAGTAAAGAAAGCTTACAATTGTGTGAATTGCAGTAAATATTTGTTGACCAGATTTTGCAGTAAGATTTAACATTGTTGACAGCAATTTGAGGAAGATTTAACACATTGTTGACCGGCAATTTGATGAAAAGTCACTTGTATTACGGTGAAAAGAAAAAATGATACAGCTTTAAGTGAAAATCACTTGTTGACCGCAGTGAAAAAATACAATTTTCCTTTGACGGAAGATAACGCATGTCGACAGTTAGTGAAATTTAACATTGGACGCAATTAAGAGGCTTTTCATGCCGCTTTTCATGGGAGGAATAAAACAATTTATTCGTGAATCAGGTCAACAATGTGATTGAAGACGTGACAAAAAAAGGAGAAGATCAGAGAAGGTGGGGATATTCGGGGAAGATTCTTCGGTTTCACTCTTATTAACAGGATATCTTAGCCTGCTCACGCGTTCCTGGTTTCTTCAAATAAGAACTTCAATATTTCACATGCGGCATTTTGAACAACACGATCTCCAATTAGCACACTGCAAGTCTGCGAAAACGATCCTACATTATAGGTAACCACTTACCAAACTTGGACATTCCTCCTGTAGCACAAATTTTTCCGTCATGACTGTTTGGATTATTGCTGAAATCCTGGTTTCAGTTAACGATCGTCTATGTTACAAAAGGGCTAAATATGTAATTTTCTTCATTTTTACTCTGGATAATAATAGAGTTCTTTGTTTATATCAAAATAATTTTATGTAGGTAGTACATAATTTGAGAATCCTTTTATATTTACTTCCTTAAATTACATTTATAAAAGGCAGTAAGTAATTTAGAAAAATTAAACACTAAACATTTATATTTAACCCGTATTTCTACTTGCCAACTATCTTTCTATTCCTTTGGTTTTGTAAGCTCCATTTACTTCTTGTTTATCGCTCGGATTCAAGTTACGTACTCTTCCATAAAGGGAAACTAACTAGAATATTTCCCTCATTCCATCCCTCTCGCTTCCACAGATTACTGGAGTCTCTACCACTGTGACGTCATTGTCGGCAGCGGCACCCATGGTTTTATAAGCTCCATTTACTTCTTGTTTATCGCTCGGATTCAAGTTACATACTCTTCCATAAAGGGAAACTAACTACCACCTCATTCCATCCCTCGCTACAGATTACTGGAGTCTCTGCTACTGTGACGTCATTGTCAGCAGCAGCTTTTATGGACTATAAGCTCCATTTACTTCTTGTTTATCGCTCGGATTCAAGTTACATACTCTTCCATAGCTGAAACTAACTGATCTTTCCCTCATTCCGCCTCGCTTCCACAATTACTGAGTCTCTCCCACTGTGGCGTCATTGTCGGCAGCCGTAGTTTTATAAGCTCCATTTACTTCTTGTTTATCGCTCAGTTCAGAGTTACATATGTTCCATGAGAGCCAACTGGGAATATTTCCCTCATTCCATCCCTCTCGCTTCCACAGATTACTGTCTGCCACTGTGACGTCATTGTCGGCATGGTTTATAAGCTCCGGTTTTTACTTCTTGTTTATCGCTCGGATTCAAGTTACATACTCTTCCATAAAGGGAAACTAACTAGAATATTTCCCTCATTCCATCCCTCTCGCTTCCACAGATTACTGGAGTCTCTGCCACTGTGACGTCATTGTCGGCAGCACCATGGTTTGGCTCCATTTTACTTCTTCTTGTTGTCGCTCGGATTCAAGTTACGTACTCTTCCGCAGAAACCAACTAGAATCTTTCCTCATTCCATCCCTCTCACTTCCACAGGTGTGGAGTCTCTGCCACTGTGACGTCATTGTCGGCAGCGGCACCCATGGTTTTATAAGATCCATTTACTTCTTGTTTATCGGTCGGATTCAAGTTACATACTCTTCCATAAAGGGAAACTAACTAGAATATTTCCCTCATTCCATCCCTCTCGCTTCCACAGATTACTGGAGTCTGCCACTGTGACGTCGACCGGCAGCGCTTTATGTTTTATAGATCATTTGCTTCTTGTTTGTCGCTCAGTTCGTACTCTTCCATGAAGAAACTAACTAGAACTCTTTCCTCGTCCATCCCTCTCCTTCCGCAGGTGTTGAGTCTCTGCCACTGTGACGTCATTGTCTTGCTTACATGGTTTATAAGATCCATTTCTTGTTTATCGGTCGGATTCAAGGGTGCGTACTCTTCCATAAGCACGAGAGCCAACTAGAATATTTCCCTCATTCCATCCCTCTCGCTTCCACAGATTACTGGAGTCTCTGCCACTGTGACGTCATTGTCGGCAGCGGCACCCATGGTTTTATAAGATCCATTTACTTCTTGTTTATGCTCCGGATTCAAGTTACGTACTCTTCCATGGAAGAAGCTAACTTCAGTGTTTATCATTCCATCCCTCTCGCTTCCACAGATTACTGAAGTCTCTGCCACTGTGACGTCATTGTCGACAACGGCGCATAAGCTCCATTGACTTCTTGTTTATCGCTCGGATTCAAGTTACGTACTCTTCCATAAAGGGAAACTAACTAGAATATTTCCCTCATTCCATCCCTTTCCCACAGATTGCAGAGTCTCACCACTGTGACGTCATTTCGGCAGCGGCACCATACAGAGACACCCTCAGCGAAGGTTGAGGTCGGTACCAATGGATGTTGAGTATGCCGCCAGCCACGAGTGAATCAGCTGAAACCATTCGACGACGATGTGCACTAATGACCCTCATCGCCACACCACCGAGGGTCGTTGTCGGGAGATCTCTGCTTCGATTTCGAATTCAGATTCAGTCGATCCCTCCATTTCCGGACAGATCTGCCGAATGTGGTATTTTATTCCGAACAGCTTGTGCTTTCATTGCTTCGAATGATTCGCTTGCTTCCGTTGAGTCCATAATGGTTCATTTGGGGATTTTTATAACTAACCTTCTTACGTAACACATTGATGTGTACAATATCGTATAATGACTGAGACAATATCATTGCAAGCTTGTTATTGCTACAATATCGTATGGTATCATGGAAATATTCGCAATATCGTATAATATTGCACAATATTCAATAGAACATGTTGTGCTATGGTATCATTATGGTATCGTGCAATATTCAGATATAGTATAATGTTAGCCTGGCGTACAGCATGTTGTGCTTTTGCAATATTATGTAATCGTACAATATTAGCAATATCATATAATATTGCACAATATGTTATCCACAACATCTTACGGTATCGTATGGTATCGTACGTATCGTATAATATTGTACAACATGTTGTCTTTGCAGTATCATTGTATCAGTATCGTGCAATATTAAGCAATATCGTATAATGTTGTATAATATCGTACAGCTGTTGTGCTGCAGTATCAATATAGGTATCGTACAATATTAGCAATATCAAATATAATATTCAATATCGTACAGCATGTTGTTATACTGTGTATGGTATCGTACAATAATGTAACTATCATTATAATATTGCTGTGTTATGCATGTTTTCTTTTGGTATCGTATGGTATCGTGCAATATCGTATAATATTGTACAACATGTTGTGCTGCAGTATCGTATGGTATCGTGCAATATTCGCAATATCGTATAATATTGCAATATCGTACAGCATGTTGTGCTGCAGTATCGTATGGTATCGTGCAATATCGTATAATATTGTACAATATCGTACAGCATGTTGTGCTGCAATATCGTATGGTATCGTACAATATTAGCAATATCGTATAATATTGCACAATATTGTACATGTTTTGCTGCAGTATCGTATGGTATCGTGCAATATCGTATAATATTGTACAACATGTTGTGCTTTGCAATCGTATGTTATCGTGCAATATTACTTAATATAAACATAATATTGTATAATATCGTACAGCATGTTGTGCTGCAGTATCGTTTGGTATCGTGCAATATTCGCAATATTGTACAATATCGTACAGCATGTTGTGCTGCAGTATAGTATCTTATCGTGCAATATTCGCAATATCGTATAATATTGCACAATATCGTACAGGATGTTGTTCTGCTTGGATTATGTTGTCTACTGATTCTATCGAAATTTCTAATTGATGGTTATATGGAAGCTTTTAAAAAGATTTTATTCAACTTTTTAAAAAACTGGTTTTTTATGAGAGTTTGTAGTCATGTAGGGTTTAATTAAGAATTTTTCTGTTTTTAAGCAATATTTTTATACATAATTGGTAGCAAAAAGATATTGCATTATTTTATAAATAAAAAAAGTTCATGTAGACCGACGCGATATCAACTCTGATAATTTCTTTTTCTTTACGGTTGTTAGTCGGAAAAGGTGATAATATAATCGAAGCTTCATTGACCAGTCAAGTATTTTTTGCTGTTAGAGAAATATGCTATTCTTTCATTTCTTGCTATAAGTGAAAAAAATCTTTCGTTGAAATGTTAAAGTTATGGAGAAATTCATGAAACATAGCAAATGATTCATTGGTTATTGATTTTTACTTTCTCGTATACGAAGTATACAAAGAGAAAGTATTGTAATCGTCAAAAAATTCGAACTCGAGATTTTGACGGATCTCCACGTTTTAGACCTCCCTGATTCCGAAAAACACAATTTTGGAATTATGTCTGTCTGTGTGTGTGTCTGTGAACACGATAACTCGAAAACTATTAGAACTACGGGGATGAAATTTGGTATGTGGTCTTTAAACATAATTTGTAGGTTTCTATCAAATTTTGGACAAAATCCGTCTACGGGAAGTCTGTTTGTCTGTATGTTCGGGGTCATGCGAACGCTATAACTCAAAAACTTGAAAAGCCAGATGGATAAAATTTTATACACAGTTTTATCGTCATGAATGTAGGTCCGTATAAAATTTTGGGCCAAATCCGTCAAAGGGTTGACTGTCTGTCGGTCTGTATAATCGCATACTTGTTCAGTTTTGAAATAACTCCCTGCGCATGCCTACTAGTGGCAATGCCTGTGCAAGGAAGGGACGCTCCGAAACTTGGCAGTTTGCCAAAAAAAAATTCTGGGGTGATTTTGTAAGGAAGCAAACATTTAGGGAGTCTCACCAGGTCCTGTTGCGCAAAAGAATGAGCAGAGGATTTGAATTTGTTTTGATCCTTCAAACCACGCGTGGTTCCAACTTTGGTTTACTTGCGACGGAAGTTTATTTGACGTCTTTTATTATTCTAGTTTTCTCTACATGTGTTAGGAGTATACGAGAAAGTTTAGGGGAGACCACTCCCGCTGGTTTTTTTCAGTACAACACACAGTGATGAAACTCTATAACTAATCAAATTACATTGCCTTAAAACAACAAAATACAAATTTTGAAAACAGTATCGTACCAGTATAACTAAGTATTTAATTAAAAAAAAACTAACACTTGAAAAATCAGTTTTCAAATTTTATCGGTGCCTTTTATACGTCCTTTATTCCAGCAATGTTTGCAAGTCTTGTTGAAGCATACGCAGTCTACATTTGAATGAATATTCCCAAGTTTGTTCAAATCTCTTTTGTTATCATACGTAGAAAAGTCCAAACGAGTCTTCAAATAGGGAAAATTATAATAACGTGTATCTATCGTTTATTAACATGCTTCTAGGATTCTTTTTAGTAGCAATTTGTTCTAAACAAATTCTGATATGTAAAGAAATCATTTTTCAAAAATTCCTTAATATGTTTTTCCCCACATCCTTGCGTCAGATATGTGAAATTAAAGAAATAATTAAGGATTAAATTACAAGAATGATGAAATATCGTTAACCTGAAAAAAAAAAGTATTTAGATAAATAAATGTTTGCACATTATATCGTTCAGAAATGGAGAGCGAAAGTTTATTTGTTTCGATGACTCACGACGCCTAATGACTTGAGACAGAAAATTGCTTTCTTTTTCTCCTTGTTTGTTTATAGAGTTCGGAAAGTTGAGCCTCTTCATCATTCGAACGGGAAATGTGCGTCAGTAATTCATTGTGATAGCTGATGTCTGCGGAACAGAAATTGTTGACGAAATCGAAAACAATGATCGTAAATAATATGTTCGATGACATGTTTTCCAGTCATAACAAATATCTATTGCGAAGTTTTCATCGCTTTTCTAAACATTTTTGTCAGGATTATTTTTTCTTTTTTTCTCCTTTTAATTTACGAGTATTTCTGTAGTAAACAGTACGTTGACCTACATCAAAATAAGCTGTTTTGATTAATAATTCGTTCAGTTATTAAGTAATGTTTATTGAAATTTTTTTATATGTGATTACGAAATTTTTAATACAGTCGAACCGCGATATAGCGAACCCAACTGAAGCCCTATGTTAATAATGTATTTTCATACGTTTACAACGAACAGCAAACGCTAGAGACTCGGTTATAGAGAACTGAAAATTTCTAAAACTTCAAACTTTTCACTTGCTCAAAGGGACATTCTTTACTAATTGTGCTCATGGCAACCCAACTTTTACAAGAGTTACCCCTTTTGCATGAAATACTCTGGTTCAGAGACCACATTCCTCGCCTATTGTACCTTTGTTAGAGTCGCTGCTAACCCCATAAGTGGGACAAAAGAACAACAGGCGAGGCTTTTTAGTTTCTATATCCCCTCCTCCCCCCTGTGGACACCTGGCCTGGTGTCAACCAAGGAATGAGGGGCACTTTCTGGTCAGACGACCTAGGAGCAATCACGTGTTTTCTCTGCCATTTTAGTTTAATTGCTTATCATTCTGTGAACTTTGCAGTGACCATGGCTAACGTTGGCAAGCGAATGATTTAATACTTTATTTGTCCCTAATTACTAATGAAAATATTATGTTATTAAAAGGTTTATTATAGAAGTAGTATCTTAGCATGCTATGGCATTTTTTGCAAATACGGATACAGCGAACCTCGGTTAAAACGAACTTCTGAGTCGGTCCGTTTAGGGTTCGTTATAACGGGGTTTGACTGTATTAAGTTTATACGTTTCAGCGTATTTTTCTATACAGACATAATACATATCAATAGAAGTTTGATAATTGGTGTTTAAACCTTGCTCTCAAAATGAAAAGGGTTTGCTGAACTGCACCCCCTTCCCCCCCTCTTTTTTCTTTTTTTTTTCTTTTCTAAATTGAAAAGTTCTCGACTTTGCGTAAGTGGCTGCCGCTATCAAAGAGATGAAGAGGCCTTTTCCTCTTTATCTTCTGTTGTATTTTCTTATCTTAGCTTGCTTTTTTTAAAGCTTTTGAGGACATTTTTTTTCTTTTAGTTCTTCTACATTGCTTACTGGTTTTCTATAAAAATGTGCAAATTATAAGTTTCTTCCGTATTTTTTGAAAAGTATTTTTATAAAGCTGCGTGGCATTTTTTTATTCTCTTCGAATGTCCATATCACATCTATTTGTTCGCGTCGGTTTCCACAGATTTAAAAATTACTGGACTTAATTTTAATTATTAGAATCATTTGGTAAGTACGAGGATCGGAAGTTAGTTTGCTAACTAGTAGCCTGGTTAATAAGCGGCAGAGGAACAAAACTCCTAATTATTAATTAAACTATAATTATTACTCCTCATTATTAATATAAAACGCCGTCGGAATGATTTATATCGTAATGAAAGTAGTTTTATTGCTCCGGGTGCCAATTTTAGGTGACGCCACGGGTCAAAACATTACTGCGCTTATGTCATTTTTTAAAGATAAATATGATGGAGGGGCTTAAAAATAGCATCCCCTGGTGTCATTTTCTCTTGTTAAGCCACACATGAGGACTGGTATAAAATAAACATATTTTTCGGACGCCATTTATTGTCTCTACGCCACTGGTCATGGTGACAAAACGTTAATGCATTTCCCTAGTAGCACAAAGATATTGTACAACATTGTACGATATTGAACAATATTCGCAATATAGTATAATGTTCTACAATAACATATAATATTATACAATATCAAACAATATTGTACAATATCGGGAACATGTTGTGCTACCTGGATTATGTCTACGCCACTGACTATGATGACAAAACGTCAATGTGTTTTCCTAGTAGCACAAAGATATTCTACAATATTGTACGATATTGAACAATATTCGCAATATTGTATAATATTCTACAATAACATATAATATCTAACAATATTGTACAATATCGAACAATATTGTACAATATTGTACAATATCGAACAATATTGTACAATATCGGGAAGCATGTTGTGCTACCGGGGTTATGTCTACGCCACTGACCATGGTGACAAAACGTTAATGCGTTTCCCTAGTAGCACAAAGATATTGTACAATATTGTACGATATTGAACAATATTCGCAATATTGTATAATATTCTACAATAACATATAATATTCTACAATAACATATAATATTCTACAATAACATATAATATTATACAATATCGAACAATATTTGCAATATCGGGAAACATGTTGTGCTACCTGGGTTATGGCACCTTTTAAAGTCAAACACGATAAGGGAGCGAAAAAATACCGTGGGCAGGGCGCCTTTTACACAAGTTAACCCTCGAGGACGCGCATCGGGCCTGCGAGGCCCGGTGCCTGTAAGATTTTATTGCAGAAAATTAACCCCTCAATGAAAAAAACTCCAAATTCACAGGAGCTGCATTCAAGGTCATTAACTTGCTGACCACAGGTATTTCAAGAATTCCCCCTCATGTGTTATATCAAAAAACTTGGTCTTGGAAATGCTTATCGATGATGCATTAATACTTATATCCAGAAGCATCAGGTAATGTCCGACGCGGGATTGTCATAAATACCGTGGAAATACAAGAATTCATCAATATAATGCGTTCCCTAGAAAAGATGTATCTGAAAATTATTTTTCTAATATTTCATATTCTGTACACTAGTGCAACAAATGTTTCCTATTAAAGTAAATGTAATTTTCTGAGCGTTTTGTTGGAAAAACAGGACCCCGGGCCTGCGTGGCCCGATGCGCGTCCCCGCGGGTTAATTTGATGATGACGGGGAGAGGGCGAAAATATATTATTGTCCGGGCGCCATTTATCCCCGCTACGCCACTGATTTCAATCTCATTTTGGTGTCTAAAAGACCGTCGTATCCCTCACGAGTGAAGCGACAACCGAAATTCAAACCGAAATTTTATTTCTGTTCCAACGCGAACTTGCGCGCATCGCCCGAAAATCAATAGGAGATGATGCCTCAACGTTTTGTTCCTCGCTAACCTTGGCCTAGTGTTATTCAAATTACGCGCAGCGAAATGACATGCGTAGATGTCGACCCTGAATGAGCCGTGCGCACTTTAGGCGTCGATGGACGAGGGCGGAGGCACTTGCGTTTTAATAAAAACAGACCCGGAAATCTACTCGCCGAAAAAAAAGTGTCGAAACAAAATAGCGAAAAGAGAAATAACAGAAAAACTGGGCACTTTTTCGCAGCTAAACCCCAAGTGCGGTTTGCATTCTGCTACTTTTGAAAGAAAGTTAACGTTGACATTTTAAGTCACGTATACAACAATAAAAAAGAAGAAAAGAGAAGAAAAAAAAGAATCCTTTGCGCTCGGAAGAATAAAAAGCAAAGAGAATCCTTCACTTGTTATTAAGATGCCCCCCATTCGACCTTAGAAAGCCGGCACCGCTTGTCAACAAACAGCGTTCGCTGCGAGCGCGTGCGCACTCGAGTCACGGTAGGTGCAAACCGGGAAGCGACGCGGCGCGCATGCGCGATGACCTCTAAGTCCTCTCCGCAACAGCATACACCGATGTTCGGCTTCGCTACTTTTTCTTGAGTATTTCCCGTTTTTCTTTTGTTTTGATGCAGCGTTTTCGTTCTTTTTTCGATCAGGGATGGAAGAGTAGTGATTCAAGTTTTCTTTTGCGGAGAGGGTATGTGCTCGGGACGATTTATTTTTTGTTGGAAGAGCCTTCGTAATGACGTATCGAGAGAGAGATAAAACAGAAGATTTTTTTATGGGCTGATTTTTAGTTTGGGTCCATTTGTTTTCGACCATCCATCGAGCCCATTTGTTTAGAAGCTGTGAAGGATGGGTTTTGGTGCGAGATAATTACCGACCGAAG
>BGPR01011707.1:0-10773 GCA_013235015.1 Araneus ventricosus | reverse complement strand
CGCATTGCTCTTGTCTTATCACTTTTGGTTTCCGTCAACAGCAAAACCCCTCAACTATTATTCCATGACAGCAGACGATTTTTTTTCTCCTTACCCCTTCGAACACTTTGTTATCATCAGTCTCAGCGGATGTGTTTTCTTTTTGCCGTGCTTTTGGCTTGTTATGATCGGGAATTATAACACAGACCATTCGAGAATTTCGACATCGAAGGTTGTTTTCGTTTAGATGAGCAAAAAAAGAGTTTGTTTATTTCGTATATTGGCAGATAAACAGTAAATAAAGTCAAGTTAACCGGCTGATATCAGTTTGGGGTTAATCGTTCAATTCCTTTTAGATGGTGTTTTATATTCAGTGTAACATTTTTCTGTACTCACACTCAACAAGTGGTCACAGTGGAGGAAAAAATGTGTAAATAAAAGTTTGAAAAATGATGGATATTTGATAGCAAAAAAACAACTTGGATAAATTTGCGTAACTTGTGAAAGTAACCAAACGAAATTTTACATTCTCTCCCTGCTGTAGAAAATTTAGCCTTTAAAATTCCTTAAATTCCAACTTTAACAAATAAATTGTAGAAATTTTTTTCGACTTTTGTCCTGCATATGTTTCCCTTCAACTTGACAGTGGAATAGTAATTGCTAGTGAAACAATTTGTCAAAAACTCTGCATTAAAGCTTTTCGTGTGGTTAACATGCACTATTTTAATGCCACAACTGATGCGCTGATGACAGAGTTTTTTTAACCGGAAAAAGTATTTAAAAATATGCATATACATCATGAAGTAAGCTTCATTCTCCTTGAAATAATTTCAAATGACGTCATAGTCACATCCTGGAAGACGCACAGTTTGACGCGGCATATTTAACATATATCACGTGATCATAAATGGTCACGTGATATTTGTTAAATGCATATACTGTTATAAATATCTGGAAAAAAAAAGTCAATTTTTATTTGAAAGAGAGGCGATATAATTACATTGTTTAACACTTCAAAACGCCATTTTTTTCTATTAGTGATATAATAAAATAACTTCGATGTGGAGATTAATTTAAGAAAATAAATCCATTTAGATTATTGGATGACATTAATTTTTTGTTAATTATGTTTATGAATTATTAACTAATTACCAAATGAAGACACGTCATTATGGTTTGAGATAAGAAATTGGAACATCCATGTTTTTGTTCTTCGAATAATTTGGCGGGAACTTACGCCAACCTTAAAAATTCATGAATCTGGTGGGAAGTACAGTGGAGTCTCCCTATAACGAAATCGCTTGGTTCCAATTGAAAAATTCGTTATAGAGAAAATTTCGTTATACGGAGATTAGAGATTTTTGCAGTTATTTAAGTAAATGATCCAAACTTTTCAATAAGTGCGATAAGTTCAAATGTATTTAATTATGATTTTCAATTAAAAATGAAGTAATATATATTATAAATTTGTTAAAATTATACTAATTTTTATTGTATAAATAAAATGCTCAAAAGTTAAGACAATTCACCAATAGTATGTACTTACGTTTATTTTACTTGAAAAATTCCGTTATTTTACATTTCTTTGCATTTCGTGATGTTAAATTTTCTGAAAAATTTTCACATTTTAAGAGTGAGTGGTTCCAGGAACAGGCACGTGTGAGCGAATTGGTTGCACAGAAATTATCAACTTTCTTCAAAAATGACAAAAATCGAAAATATAAATCCCTGAAAAAAATCGTTATAGGGAGACAATTACTTCGTTATATGGAGAATATTTTGAATGTTATTTAACATTCCGGTTAAAAATTTCGGTATAGGGAGAAATTCGCTGTAGAGAGACTTCGTTGTAGGGAGACTCTACTGTATACTACCCACGACCTTAAAAAGGTTCAAGGTAATTTCAGTGTGAATTTATTCAGTCAATAATTTGAGTTTAGTTTAGGCGTACGATTGAATATAACATTGCTAATTACCGCAAACTCTGTGGAATACGCTTTATCACGCTGGATCCCGAGAAACAGTTCTGCCGCCATTTTCCTTTTATGCGTTGCAGCAAGTGTGTAATTCGGTAGCGTGTTGTTGAAACCGATTTTTTTCCTCTTGTCCAATTATTTATTACAGCAGTTCTCTTTTCTGCTGCTGGATAGATGACATTCTCGTGTCCTTAACCCTATCTCCACCAGCGAGGCTTAAGGTTAACAACTCGAGGTCGTTCGTTAAAAATTGCCAAACCGCATCTTCTGCAAGGCAAGCAGGCAAGAAGGTCAAAACCCTGTTTACCCGGCTTTGCTTCTGCTGCTGCATCATTGTCTTGTATCGATTATGCAACATTATGAATTCGCACAACCTTCACGAAAGATCCGCTGATTCGAGAAAAGTTCTTTTGTATCAGTAAATAACACATTTGTTCTTTCTCGGAAAGACAAGGTTCGGAATCAATTTCTTTTGCAAAATGGCCGCTCTTCATTATTCCGTTTTTAACTCCTTCTGTTTATCTTGGATCGTGTAAACGAGCTCTTTTTCCACCGAAGAGGTCGCGTTGCCACATGTCTTGCTGTTATGCTAAGCAGAGTATTTTGTAACCGCTTAGTGGCAACTGTTTTGAAACTCAATCGTCAGCGGATGAGTGTTCCGAAAAAGTCGTTTGCTTTGTTGCGCGGTCGTATTTTTCCGTGAACAGCTGTTGTTGGTTGTGTAATTGTTCTTTCTGTATAATAAAAGAAAATTTATTTAAATAAAATGTGGAATATTATATTCACGCGTGAACTGTTTGTCATCTTTGGTGACAAGTGACGCAAAAATTGATTTCTCAACTGCACATATCTTTTAGGGTTTAAAGGCTTAGAATGACAAGCCATACGTTTCTCGGTTTGAATTTTTCTTGAACGAATCTCTTCTTCATGACGAATCTCATATCTAAAAATATCATACGAAAAATTTCCATACGATCTGTTATATGTCTTGAGTAACTATATTATCATTACTATAAAAAGTGTTGGTTACATTAAAATCCAGTGTAAAAAAATTGTATCTAGCATACCGCAATTTTTTAAAAGATTTTTGTTATATTTATTTAAAGGTAATTATTAATTCATCATTTCCCGCAAAATTTCGCCATTAGTTAATTGCTTGAAATAAAATATTCTAAACATTATTATGTTAGTTAAAACTAATTGTAATCCAAGGTTAGTGTATAACAAGCAGAGAATTGTTCCAGAATTAGAGTATTATATTTTAGACAATTTTCTCAATATTTTCCAAATACGGTGAAACTATTGCTAATTCAAAAATTTTATTGAAACTATTCCTAAGGAAGTGTAATGATGTAAATATTTTTTATAATTGTAAAAAATGAACAAGAAATTCCACTTGGTTTTAAATAATTTCATACGTGACCCTAGTTTTTTCGCGATAAAATACCTTTTTATTTTCATTGTTTGACTTTGAATGATTTTCATAATAAAATTCTCTTGAATTTGACGCTTTTTAGAAGGAATGAATGTGCATGCATTTTTTCCAATGTCATCGACTCCAAGCTTCGATCAAATTAAGGTAAAATAAAATATCTGAAGGAACAGAGGTGAAACTTCAGTGTGTTAGCAAAAATCACTTCTTCGTCTACCTTATTCCCTTTCTAAATAATGGCAAAATAAGATTAAAGTCATTTAAATGTGTACTTCGTAAAGTGATAATTTTCTGCTGTCTGGTATTTTGTATTTTATTTTATTTTAGAAGGAGTAAAAAAATCTTATGATTAAATTTTTATTTTTTCCAAAGTCATCAACTCTAAACTTCCCCAAATTAAAGTACTGTAAAACACCTGAAGGAATTGAATAATAGGAGCTGAAACATCAGGGGTTAGGCATAAATTATTTCTTCGTCTACCTTATTCCTTTTCTGAATAATGGCTTCCACCAAATTAAAGTACTGTAAAACACCTGAAGGAATAGAGCTGAAACATCAGGGTTAGATAAATTATTCTTCTTGTCTACCTTATTCCCTTTCTGAATATGGCTTCCACCAAATTAAGTACTGTAAAACACCTAGGAATAGAGGGGAAACATCAGCGGGTTAGCAAAATTACTTCTTCTGTCTACCTTATTCCTTCTGAATAATGGCTTCCATCAAATTAAAGCACTGTAAACACCAGCTGAATAGAGAGGGAAACATCGCGGGTTAACATTTACTCTTCGTCTACCTTACTTCCCTTAAATAATGGCTTCCACCAAATTAAGTACTGTAAAACACCTGAAGGAATAGAGGTGAAACTAGTGCGAGGTAAAAATTACTTTTCGTCATTATTCCCTTTCTGAATAATGGCCACCAAAGGAAAGTACTGCAAAACACCTGAAAGAATAGAGGTGAAAACAAGGGTTAGCAAAATTCTTCTTCGTCTACCTTATTCCCTTTCTGAATAATGGCTTCCACCAAATTAAAGTACTGTAAAACACCTGAAGGAATAGAGGTGAAACATCAGCGGGTTAGCAAAAATTACTTCTTCGTCTACCTTATTCCCTTTCTGAATAATGGCTTCCACCAAATTAAAGTACTGTAAAACACCTGAAGGAATAGAGGTGAAACGTCCAGCGGGTTAGCAAAAATTACTTTTTCTCACCTTATTCCTTTCATAATGGCTTCCACCAAATGAAAGTACTGTAAAACACCTGAAGGAATAGAGCTGAAACATCAGCGGGTTAGCAAAAATTACTTCTTCTCACCTTATTCCCTTCTGTAATGGTTCCACCAAATGAGTACGTAAAACACCTGAAGGAATAGAGCTGAAACATCAGCGGGTTAGCAAAAATTACTTCGTCTACCTTATTCCCTTTCTGAATAATGGCTCCAAATGAAAGTATGTAAAACACCTAGGAATAGAGCTGAAACATCAGAGGTTAGTAAAATTACTTCTTCGTCTACCCATTCCCTTTCTGAATATCAATTCAAATTAGTACTTAAACACCTGAAGGAATAGATGAAAACATCAGGTTGGTAAAATTATCTCTTTCTCTAATTATTCCTTCTGAATAATGGCAAAATAAGGTTACTGTCATTTAAATGTGTTCTTCGTAAAAGCGATAATTTTCTGCGAAGTTTCTGGTGTGGTTTGTACCTGAGAGAGAGAAAGAGAGAGTTGGGGGGGGGGAGAGAGAGAGAGAGATCGAGGGTGAACGTGATGCTGCGATTAGGTGAGGTTCGCTAAAGGGAGCTCGACCCAGATTGAGGCACATTCTGGGTCGGAGAAAGGGGTGACGCTCGCTGTTTTTCCTTCACCGCTCGCTGACCGTCCTCGCCGCATTCTTGGGGGAAGAGGAAAAAAAACGAATCCCATTCTGCACCACTCTCTGCTGTTTGGAAGAATGGAACAACTTGCTGTTGTTCGTTTTTTTCCTTAGCGCATCATTAGAATATTTTTCAAATGTGTTGTCAGTTATGAATAGGGTTGCCATAACTGTCAATTATTGATATGGGACGCTTAAGCGCTAAATAAGTAAACCATGAAAAAAGTGGGTAGGTAATGGTTTATTTTACTCTGATAAAAAAATTAATAAAGTTTAAGCATTCTAATAAAATGAACACGTAGAATAATAAAAATGATGCAAAGCTAATCTTTTTACTTTTCCGTATACGAAGTATACAAAGAGAAAGTATTGTAATCGTCAAAAAAAAAAAAAATTCGAACTCGAGATTTTGACGAATCTCCACGTTTTAGACCTCCCTGAGTTCGAAAAACACAATTTTGGAATTTTGTCTGTGTGTCTGTGAACACGATAACTCGAAAACTATTAGAGATACAGGGATGAAATTTGATATGTGATCTCGACACATCATTTGTAGGTTTCTATCAAATTTTGGACAATATCCGTCTACGGGAAATCTGTGTGTCTGTCTGTAAGCGTTCATGTGAACACTATAACTCAAAAACTTCAATAGCTAGATGGATAAAATTTGGTACACAGTTTCATCATCAGGAATGTAGGTCCGTAAAAAATTTTGGACCAAATCCGTCAAAGGGTTGACTGTCTGTGGTCTGTATAATAGCATACTTCTGAAGACGATATCTGCTAAAAGAAATGTCTTAGATAAATGAAATTTCCTATGTAGTCTTGAAACCCTAATTGCATTTTTTTTTTAATTTTCGTTTAAATCGGTTGAAAAAAAGGCGTTGAAATTGCATATTCGATTTTTTTCCCATTCTACGACACAAATAAATGCCTCGAAAAGTGGAGCGTTTTCCCCACCTTAGGGAATACCTCACTTTTTCTGGCGCGCGGTGTATTTTTTCCCCTACATGTGTTAGTCGTATGCGAGAAATTTTCGGGGAGGCCACTCCTGCTGGTTTAGCCAGTTCCCACATAGCACAAAATATTGTGTTATATCATAAAATTCGAGAAAGTAATATTGTACAATATTTTTCCCAACATTGAAACAGTGTAAAACGTAAAACTTTTTCAATACTGTACAATGTTTTTTTCATAATATTGGATAATGTCATATAATACTGTATAATATTATACCATATTTAATAATATTGTACTATACTGAATAATATTATATAATATAACATTATAGTGAATATTTTAAAAATACATTTTAGAAGCATGAAAAAATGTTAATCACTTAATTTCAATGTGCGGAAGTTATGGGTAACACTTTGCGATTTTTTGAACACTTCTACTTACAGTGAGCTTTGAACCAGGAACCTTACCTCTGAACCAGCTAGACTTACATCAGGGGGCGTAAATGATGATAATAAAATTTGATAACTTTCTTAATTATATCCTTTTCTTCCTTCACATAATTAAAAAAATTGGGCGCATGTAATACTAAAATTGTAATGACAAGTCAAAATTGATTCAATTGTCTCTTCTGACTAAGTTTAAGGAGAAATCGGGATAAATAGTAATACGGAATTGAGCAGTGATGTACGGTGACAGTCCCGGCCATACGGTAACAAATACGGTGAAAATGACGTACAGTAACAGCCCGTATGTACGGGACGGATGGCAACCCTAGTTATGGATGCCGAGTATTTTTATTATCGTCTTGAGGGAATATCTGGAATGGTTTATTCGTAACGAAGGAGGTAATTAGTGGGAAATGTTTCTAAAAGAGAGAAAACTAGGTTCTGGTGGAATAAAAATCGTTAGGAAGTTATGTAGATATTCTTCAATGCAATGAACTCGATAAAAAAACAGCTTCAATAAAGTTTTATCTCTCTCTTGTATATGGTTGTGTAATATATTTCTAATTGCCGTTAGCAAATGATAACGATTTCTTCTTTTTCTTATTGTTTCGAAACTTTAGCAACTCTTTATTTACTTCCTTATTCTATTTCTTTAAAAAAGATTTCATTTATGCAAATAGCTTTCATTTATTCTAAAGGCCTACAGGAAATTAAATAGCGGCCTTTAAACTTCCTTTTGGAAATTAATTTTAAGAATTCAGTTCTTACCTCATAGTTTCTGTACTATGAGCATGTGAAATGTGAACAACATTTGTAAATTTTATGAATTAAGCAATTTTATGGTTTTGCTTCCTAGAACTAAAAGTCTAATCAAAATTAACTAATAAATCGAGTCCAGGTGCCATGAATAATTCCGAATCAAGTTGTCTTTTTAAAGAGTTTATTGACAACAAAAAAACTTAACAATAAGGATTAAATTTCTACTTATTAATCAAAGTTATTCCAAGATAAACACTTCATGATTAATAATTACAAGAAGAAACATTCCGTAATTAATGTATTACAAGAATTCGGGTAAATTTCGTGAATCCAGCTGCAGCCTGGAAGCAGCCAACTGATCAACACCAAGAATTAGACTGAAAATTCCATGAATATGATGAATTCGGTAGCTAGCCTGGAAGCTAACCGATCGAGAGTAACATCAAACTTCGACTGACTTGTAATCTGGAACAAATATAATTAATATCCTTTTACAGCACACCACGTGGTTCTGACATCTGAGCTCAGAGAACACGTGCGCAAACCACGTGACTGCATCCATTTCCAACAACATTTGTTAAATATTAACAATAACGTCACTAACAAATCCATAGCATTAGTGTTTTGATTTAGATTCCTTATTTCCTAATTAGTTAATTCTTTTTAATACTGTCTGATTGCACATTGTAAATACCGTTTGAGTGCACACTGTAAATACTGTCTGAGTGCATATTGCAAATACTGTCTGAGTGCACATTGTAAATACTGTCTGAGTGCACATTGTAAAAAAAAATCGATGGTAGGCTGTCTCTGCGAAACGGCCGCTGGATTTGAGGGACGTAGACTTACTTACCTTACTCAACTGTGACTTTCTGTGACTAAAGTAGCTCTATGTGACTATTAATTCTATAGTCTATAGTGACTATTAGTCTAGTGTGACTATCTGACTCTATCTATGTAAAATTCTTCCTTATTTTCACCAACTTTGGGGAACTCGACTGTGACTAAACCGTAATTACAAATTCTAAAATCATTTTTCAAATCTTCAATGTCTACCTTTCTCTGTTAAATGAAACTAAAACCAACTCTCTATGTATAAGCGTTTAACTTTAGCACGAAATTCGACGTAATTCAACAATTCTTGAGTAATATTTCGCGCGATCGATGAATGAATTGCCTTAGTCTGCGTGCGCGCGCATCGGTCGCTGCGACGTCATCAAAACTTTTCGTTATTTGCACCAACTTTGTATCTCGACTGCGACTAAACTGTAATTCCAAATTCTGAAATTCTTTTTGCAATCTTCAATGTCAACCTTTCTCTGATCAGTGAAACTAAAACCAACTCTCTATATTATTTGGTTATGGAGCTATAAGCGTTTAACTTTAGCGCGAAAAAGCGTCATAATTTTTTCTTTCCCGACTCACCGTTAGACCACTATGGTGAGACGTAAGTTTACGTCAAAAAGAGATGGGCGTTTTTATTTATTTATGTATTTGCTAGTCGCGAATTTTTTCAGAGTGAAATTTTTTCTCATTGTCTACATCTTTTACATGGGTGTGACCCGAAAAAAATGAAATTATTTGTCATTTTGAATGAAATGCATCAATGCCTCAGCGAAATGGGCTTTAAACTTCGAATTATAAAAAATTACAAGTGTCTTATTTCTCTTCCCCAATTCTTTTGAGATAAATGTTCAACATCTTAAATAAACCGACACCTCTGTTTGCTTATCTATCTCGTGCGCAGTAGCAAATTATTTTTATTTTCATTTTTTTGCTTGGGAATCTTAGGTAAAAGTGTTGATTCGAGTGTTCCAAAATGTTTTGGAAACTTTCCAGGCTACTCTTGCTGCTTCTCTGACATAATTCTAAATTTGACGCGTCATTGCCTGCTCCCGAGTCTATCGAATCGAGAAAAATAAAAAGAGCCCTCTTCGCCGGCCGGTTTGTTTACGCCAAACGATTTGCCGAGCAGGATGTGTCGCAACTCAACTCGGAGCAGTCTGCTTATGCAAAGAGCGGTTTATTGCGTTTATCTTGTTTTGTCAGTGATCTGATTTCCTGCGTTTGGCACACCGTAGACTGCTCGCATAAATTTCCCGTCAGACAATTAAATAATTTCACAACCCACCCCTTTTTTTTACTTTTTTTTCGAGAGAAAGTGAAGAATCGACGTGCCTCCTCTCTCTTTCAAGGTCGTCTGAAACCAGTGATATTTGGAGTAGTAAGACAGTAGAAAAGCTGAATGGGCTGATTTCCCAAATTCTATTCTTTTTTTATGATAAAATTTGCCAAGTTCTACTGACATTGCGTTTTTGTACTATTTCTCACTAATATTAGATAATGCATGTTTACTAACACGGAACAAAACCACATGGAAAGGAATTCGCGTTTAGGCTAAATCAGCTTGAACAGAAAGATGCGAATGCTGACTAGAGGCCTCTTCGGAGAAGTAAGTTATGAATTCCTTAAAATTTAGAAACCTGGTAGGTTAAAATGCGTGTTAGTAATGGTTTTTATGCTGAAATAAGGCTACCTTAGGCCTCTTCGGAGAAGTAAGTTGTGAATTCCTTAAAATTTTGAAAACTGGTAGGTTAAAATGCGTGTTAGTTATGGTTTTTATGCTGCAATAAGGCTATCTTAGGCCTCTTCGGAGAAGTAAGTTGTGAATTCCTTAAAATTTAGAAAACTGGTAGGTTAAAATGCGTGTTAGTAATGGCTTTTATGCTGCAATAAGGCTATCTTAGGCCTCTCCGGAGAAGTAAGTTGTGAATTCCTTAAAATTTCGAAAACTGGTAGGTGAAAATGCGTGTTAGTAATGATTTTTATGCTGCAATAAGGCTATCTTATGGATGGCATCCTTTGCGTTTCCCCGCTTAACGCAAATTCGGGACAGTTTCCCTTAAGAAGTCCATCAAAGACATCCCTTCTGTGCTATTTCAGATACCAGTAGTGAATGTTTTCTCAACCCCATTTAAGTCGGCACGCATAGTTTCAATATCAGGATCTATCTGCCACTTGTTAGTGATATTTTAGTTACAGTAAGTGGCGTAGCTATATGGTGGCGTGACTAGCTAAATGTCAGGTCCCACGTTCGAACCTTATGTGTTACGATAAAGGCCCTTTCCCACGGTTAGAGGCAATTGTGGGCTGTGGAAAATCCTCCTGTGTGTTCCTGTTGTTGTGGAACAGCAATTACTCGTTATTGGTTGAGGGAATTTGGGGTGGCTCGAACGTTCCGGTGAAATGCTGGTAAATTCTCGGATATCGAAGACCAGCGGAGACCTCAGTGCAGTTCCTTTGGCCTGTTGTAGATCGTGTAATTCTAGAATATCCATGCTTATTGT